>PVIY010003288.1:0-115260 GCA_004026745.1 Myrmecophaga tridactyla | reverse complement strand
ATATGAATAGGCATTTTTCTGAAGAGCAAATACAGATGGCTCAAAAGCACATGAAGAAATGCTCATTTTCACTGACTATAAGGGAAATGCAGATCAAGACTACAATAAGATACTATCTCACACCTGTAAGAATGGCTGCTACTAAACAAACCAGAAACTATTAATGTTGGAGAGGATGTGAAGAAACTGGAACACTTATGCACTGCTGGTAGGAATGTATAATGGTGCAGCCACTATGGAAGACTGCTTGGTGGTTCCTTAGGAAACTAAATATCAAGCCACCCTATGACTCAGCAATAACACTATTTGGTATATACCCAGAAGTGCTGAAAGCAATGACACAGACATTTGCACACCAATGTTCATAGCAGCATTATTCACAATCACCAAAATATGGAAACAATCCAAATGCCCATCAACAGATGAGTGAATCAACAAAATATGGTGTATACATACGATGGACTATTATGCAGCAGTAAGACAAAATGACATCCTGAAGCACATGACAAAATGAATGAGGCTTGAGAACATAATGCTAAGTGAAATTAGCCAGACACAAAAGGATAGATACTGTATGATTCCACTTTTATAACCAGCATAAAGGTATAATCAGAGGCTTATAATACAGAATATAGGGGACTTAGAGATACATAGAGGCTGGAGATGGGTGAACTGTTAGCTAATGAGGTTGAACTCCAACATAAGGGAATAGATAAGAGCGAAGGTGATTCTCCAGTGGGTCTAGAATTAATATTACCATATTAAGATGAACAAGATTGAAAGGGGTTGTATAGACCTATGTGTCCCACTGAGTCACACTAGAAATATGAATTAGTTCTCGTACGAATTACTTCAAAGACATGATTCTTGTATAAAGAGTGTTTAAGTCCAGGGCACAGGGGGAAAACTGCTATTGCACACTATGAGCTATGTTCAAAAGGAAACCATTAGCACTATCACAGCAACAGCAGAAGTAAATAATAGGGTAAGGGGCAAGAGTTAAGAGGTTTAGATTTGTTATTTGGCAAGGGTGTGATCATTAGTTTTCTTTCTCTTGGGATCAATGAAATTATCTAAAATTGAGAATGTCAATGGACTGTGGACTTTGGGCCTTCTACATGATGCCAGATGAATGCAGGTGGCTGAAGGATGCACTGATGGAGAAGTAGATTGGTGAATGATGGTGTATACTTATGAACAAAGGTTGTTCTTTTTTCTACAAAAAGGAACAATGTTGTGAGGCATGCAATGATGTGAATGAACATGTTGGACATTTGGTGAGACAAAATAAGCCAGAAACAAAAGAACAACAATGGTATGACACCTTTAGAAAATTCTTATAAGAAAACAGGGGCCTAGATTGTAAGTTTTTAGAGCAGACACATAAAGTCTGGAGTGGTGATTATTATTTCTGCATTTTGGGAGGCTGTTTTATATATATAACCTGATATTTAGAGATAAGAATGAAGCTGAACAGGTTGGGGTTAAAATAAGTCAGAACACAGGGGTAAGGAAGACTGTGTCTATATTTTAGAAACACACATACTCTTTTAGACCAATGGAATAAAGGTCTATTTGGTTTGGAACTGAAATTTTCTGTAGTGCATAATCTAATTCAACCTATCTGTATAGCTCACTTGAACAAGTGAAACATAGGGAGCATAGAATAAGAAAGCGGTCCTTTAATCTTGTATAGGAAACATCCTAGAGTATATTAAGCAGATAATGAAAAAGTACTGCAAAGTCCCCTGAGGGAGGGGAGAAAGAATATGGAACTATTAAACCTTACCATCAGGGAATCTCCCGATACTGTGTCAAACTTTAGGGACACCCAAATCAATAGGCCATGCCCTTGATCATGAGGCTTACTCTTGTGAAGCTTATGTAGGTAGCGGAGAAGCTTAGACTACCTATAGGCATGCTTAAGAGTTACTTCTGGAGGACCTCTGTTGTTGCTCAGACATGGCCTCAGTGTCTCTAAGTCCAATTCTGCAAGTGAAATCATTGCCCTCCCCTATACATGGGACATGCCATCCAGGGGTAAAAGTCTCCCTGGCAACATGGGAGATGACTCCCAGGGATGAATCCAGACCTGGCACTATGGGATCAACAATTCCATCCTGACCAAAAGGGAGAAAAGAAGTGTAATTAACAAAGCATCAGTGGCAGAGAGTCCAAACAGAGTTGAGAGGCTATTCTGGAAGTGGCTTTTATGCAAGCTTCAGGTCAAGATTTTGCTACTTATCATAACCTGCCAACCCCCAACCAGGACCATTTCAGCCAATCTTAAAGAACACCTAGGGCAATATGTTCCATGCAATAGAGTAACTTTCCAGAAACCTACAACCTCCAGTTGGGTCCCTGGGCCAGATAAGTCCTGAAACCTAGCCCAGCCTCTCCAGAACATCAGATAGTTCCATCTCCCTACCCCATATTAATGACAGACCCTTCCAATATCAAAAATTTAGAATTGCCATAGCCCAACAACCCTAAAGAGAGATACGGAAATATCAAAGGTGATGATGGAGTTATGCATAGAAAATAGGATTTAATAAATGAATATAAATGCTAGAATCATTAAATGGTTATCTCTTTTAGTTTCCAGTATTTTAGAGCAGCTAGAAGTAAAAACCTAAAATTATGAAATTGTAACCCATGTCAAAGTCTGAAATATGTTCTACAACTAATTGTGATGCTGTGCTTTGAAATTTATAGCTTTTTGTATACATTTTATTTTTCACAGAAAAAAAGGAAAAAAGTCCATTGGGATGATAAAAAAATATTTAATCCCTCTAGCCTCCTATATTCTGGAGTAGTTGGAAGGAAAAATATGAGATCACATGGTAGCCCATAATATACTCTGGGGTCTATTCTGTAACCACCTGTTGAAGAGTGCTTTGAAAATTATTGCTTTTTTATTTCTTTGCTTTGTATATATGTTATACTATACAATAAAAAAAGTTATAAAAAAAGTAAGTCAGCAGGGATGCTCTATATCATTTAACATTTTTTAAAAATAATGTATAGTAGAAAAGCAAAAATAGACTTTTTTTTAATTCTTTGAATGCTGTATGGCGGGGGTCACATTTCATTCCTTTTCCATGTGACTATCCCCTTATTGCAGCACCATTTGTGGAATTTTTGTTTGCTTTGGTTTTTCTTTTGTTTGTTTGCTTGTTTGTTTGTTTGGGAAGCACATGGGATGGGAATCTAACCTGGGTCTCCTGCACGGCAGGCAAGAATTGTACCACTGAACTACCCTCGCACCCCCCGAAAACAGAGTTTTGATATTGGAAAGGGGAAAATAAAATTGCTATTATGTGAAGACAGTTATTTCAATCTGAAAACCCCAAGAGAGTCAACTGAAAAACTATGAGAACTAATAACATAATTCAATGTTACAAAAGATTAAAACAATTAAAAATAATATTCTTTTGATCATATATGTTGTCACTAAGCAGTTATTAAAAATCTTTTGAGAGTTGCATTTTCAATTAAAAGGATGGCATTGTCATTTACGGAGATGAGGAGCACGGCAGAGAAGTAGGTTTGGATTGGGGAGTAGCAGTGGAGATAGCAGAATATACAGCTACAAATTTTGAATAAAAGTGATAATCAGAACGTGTAAAAGTTTTCTTCATACACTTCTGTTCTTATTATTATCATTTTAGTTCTTCATTTACTTGGTTTGATAATAAAACATTAGCAGCTTCATAATATAAGTAGGGGGTCTATTTTTGATTTAGAAAATTTAAAATTTTTGATGAGCCTCTTCAAAACTTTAAACACAATTTTTTAGCAGCATTTCATTGTGAAACCCGTTCACCAGGGTATGCGGTTTTGAATATTTTTATACTGTTTGTTTTAGCATTGTTGTCGCACTGGCTGCTTCCTTTGCTTAGTTAAGTTTTCTCCCAAATATATGTAAGGATGGCTCCTGTAATTATATCTCTGCTTAAATTTCACTTCATCTAATAAAGCATGACTGCCTTGTCTGAGAGCCCATATCCCTGAGTCATCTTTATTCTTATTGTCTTGAATTTTTTCTTCATCATACAATTTATCATTCTCCCCAATGATCTTATTTATATTTTTGTTAATTGTTTATTTTCTCTCTATCCCCACTAGATTGTAAGTTTCATGAGGTTAGTAATATTGCTTGTCTCCACTACTGTATCCCCAGCATATTTGACATCCAATTAGTATATATTGAATGAATGAATAAATGATCAGGGAGTGGTGGGGTCTTAGTTTGCCAGAGATGCTATAACAAATACCACAGGCTGGCTGGCTTAAACAATAGGTATTTATTGGCTCACAGTTTTGGAGTATAGCATTCTGTTGGTGGCTTGTTGACAATCCATAACTCAGTCTCCACATCTGTCACATGGCCATCTGTTTCCTTCTGTCCCCTACTCCTTCTGTGGTCCAAACTCCTCTGCTCATAAAGACACTAGTGATATTGGATTTAGGCCCACCCTGAATCAGTTTGGCCTCACATTAACTGATAACATCTTCAAAGACCCTCATTGTTTTCCTGTTATTTTCTTCAATGATTTTCTCATTGAGATATAATCATCCAAAATGTACAACCAGTAGTTCACACTACCATCATAAAGCTATATATTCATCATTACAATAGATTTTTGAATACTTTCATGATTCTGAAAACAGTAAAAATAAGAATAAAAATAAAAGTAAAAAAGAACACCCAAAACATTCAATCCCCCCCAATCTCCTCCATTGTTTACTTATTTACTTATTTTTTGTCTTTTTTTTTCTTACTCACCTGTCCATATACTGGATAAAGGGAATGACAGCCAAAAAGTTTTCATACTCACATGTTCACACCTTAAAAGCCCTATTTTTATTCAGTCATCTTCAAGAATCAAGGCTATTGGATTACTGTTCAGCCATTTCTGGCTTATCCCTGGGAGTGCTATCCCACATTGCCAGGGAGATTTATACCCCTGGGAGTCATACCCCATGTAGCAGAGAGGTCAGTGAATTTGCCTGCTGAGTTGGCAAAGACCCTATTTTACAAATGGGTTCATACCTACAGGACCAGAGGCTAAGACTTGAACTTGTCTGTGTAGAGACATGGTTCAATTCATAGCTGTGGAATAAAGATGCTGAAAATTCAAACCATATCATATATCTAATCATTTTTAGGAATTCCTCAATATATAAAGAATGGATATATATATAATTATCTTAGAAGAATTGTACAGTGAGATGTTGAAGATCCACAGAGAGCAGGGATCACCTTGTTTTACTTTGTATTTTCCATAATGGCTAGTGCAAAAAAGTGCCTTGCAAATAGAAATACAAATAGTATTTAAGCAAACACTCATTGTAAGAATATATTAATAATTTGGTGAATTAATGAAATATGCTAAAACATAGGCATATATTATGCTTGCTACCTTATTCTTCCCCTAACAGTATTTTTCTGTAGGTACTACTTTATAAAAAACAAGGATTAGCAAACATGACTACATTGGCCTGATTTTTAAAAACACAACTTTGGAGCTGAAGGCATTAGCATCCCCCACTATCGTTCTATTTAGAGATTGAGGAGCACATAATTAGCTTTATAATAAGTTGATTTTAAAGTAACACCAGCATGGAGCAACAAATCATTTTTTAGTCTGGAATGCTGAGTGAGGCACAAGGAGAGAAGCACTAGTTATTTTTTTTTAAGTTGCATTGTCCATTTAATACAAGAAAAGTGCATAAAACTGGTGCTATTATATGGAAAGAGACTCAGCTACAACTACTATCTCTAGGTGAATTCTACTTATGTATCACAGGTCTACTGAAGTTGTTAGGGTAGAAAGTAGACTATGATTAATGGCAGGTGTTCATAGGCATGTTTTATTGAGAGGTGTATGGAGAAAACTTAAGATTGCTTAATTTCACTACATTCCATGCAGAATATTATTCAGAGGCTAGTTAGACTTGGCTAGACTTGGGATAGTTGAGAGCAACTTCTTGGCCTAATTACAACACTGGGTGTGGCATTGTGAAATTTAAGTAGGTAATTCTCAACCTTTCATACAGTTACTGAAGGAATATTATTATAACTGTGCTGTTAATTGTAGTCTGTAATTTACAAATATATCACACATTGCATGGTGTTAATAATTGAGGTGAGGGATACATTGGAACTCTGTATTTTCTGTATGATCTATTCTGTAAACCTACAAATTCTCTAATAAAAAACTCTGATTCTTAAGCTACTTAGTCACACCCTACCTCTGGAGAAAGGACAAGAGATGATAACAAAATAAAGTTAAAACCATAAAAATTAAAAAATAAATTCATTAGCAGACAAATGCTGAGGGTCACTGAAAGTGTTACTTTATGGAAACTTGGACTCATATACTACTTGGTTCCTTTCTTATTTCATTAATTCATTTATTCACTATTAGTTAATACATAATATGAATTAGACAATCTTAAGCCCCGAAGAGAAGTGAGCAAACCGGAGTAGAACCTATCCTCACTGAGCTCATAATGAGCCAACAATCCTAAGGTAATAAAGGAAATAAGAAAGCAAAGGTGCAATAGGAGTGCTTCTGAGAAGGGTAGAGAATAGGGCTCTTTGTAATACATTCTCCACTCTGTGGCACTTCTCAGTGGTTCCAAGGATTCTCTGGCATATAAGAATGAGAATTCAATACAAAATAAGGGATGACATATCCATTAATCTAGAGTTCCTATGACTTAATTTGAGAATTATTGCTCTCACCATTTTCCTTACTATGGCCAATGGCTAGCCATTCCAATGCAGGGGAGGTGTACACATTGAAGAAACGACAAATAGTCTATTGGTGTCTAATATTTACCTTTCCTTATTCCTGTTTCTGCTCTCATTTCCCCTGCTATCCTCAAGAAAAAGAAGGAAAACAAAGGTACAAATTATATTATAAGCCATACCATATATGACAATAGAATTCTCACTTCAACCTCTGTAGCAAACAGTTTGGGAAGCCAAACTGCAACCACTACAGCAATTGGTCCAGAATGATCAGGTAATGACCACAAGCGTCTCTATTTTGTGCTCCTACTTCCAACTGAGAACCAATCATAGAAAGAAAACCTGCTCCTGAAACCAATCATATTCAGATGTCCCACTTCTTGTCAAACCATCTTTCATGCCAACCACCTGCAATCAGGATATACCTGAAGCCTTCCCCTGCCTGCCTTTAAGTCTTTGCCAAACACAAGTAATCCTGGCTGATTCTTTTGCTATAGCAAGCTCTGACTAAATAGCCTCTTTTTATTCTCATTTGGGTAGTTTCTGTTAATTCTACAGCTCTTAGCCATGGTCTGTATTACCTAAATCAAATATTTTAGGTGCTACTCCTTAAGCAGAGTGCTGGGCTCAGCCCCAGAATTTGTAATTAAGCGGGTCTTGGAAATTTACATTTCTAACAGGTACCCAGGTGATACTAAAACTGCTGGTCAGATGACAACACTTGGAGAACTGTTGTGGCCTTAAACCACAAACTTGATTTAAAGACAATAACGATAATACCAGGATTTATGTAGTGTGCTTGGTCAGGATCGGACAGTTGTGTAAATCTATGGGCCCAAAGTCATATTTTAAAACATAACCTTCTTTAGAAGCCTGCACTTTGAATTGGAATTATGATATTATAAGAGAAAGAGGCATGAATTTTGATCAGAGTTGGAGGGACATGCCCCCACCTTGCCCATAATTATGATTTGTTTGGCCTTTTCAGGGTAATTAGCCATATTTTAGGCAAGAGAACTAGGGCACTGTGTACTTACTCATTCATGGTCTCAGGATGAAAAGACAACCTCTTCCCAAACAGAAAAGGTGAGAAGAAAGTTATTGGGGTTAAATTGGTGGTGGTCACCTTCTCCCAGAGAAAAATTCATCATTTAGCAATGATAACTGACCATTAATTGATTACTTCTTTAGGGCATTCAACTCTGTCTCCCTCTCAAATAGAAGTAGTGATGAAGAAAGCTGGGAGAAGGGGAAGAAAGCAAGCTGTTCTTGCCTAGGCAGCAAGGAAGACACACAATTATACAGGTGACACCAATGGTTAAGGAACTGGCAGGGGAGGTGCCCCATGGAAACCCAAGACCTTATTGCTACATATGTATCTTGACTGGCCTGTGATTACTACTGCCCAGCCCCACATTGATTTTATGCTTCCTTCTCTCCTGTTAACATTAGCTCTCTTCCTTGCTTTACCTTTCCTGTGTTCTCATGACCTGAATACATCAGCTATTCCAATAACTAGCAGTGCTCTTTCTTTGCAACTTGGTTAGACAGTATCTTGAAATTTTGTGAAACCTGTCTGAATTAAAAAAAAAGAACATGACAAAGCTGAACATAAATTGAGTTATTAGATGTTCCTGGTATACACGTCTTCCTCAATTAATAAGTTTTCCTCATAATAGAAGGGGTAGTCAAGTACTTCCTTCTTTGTACATTCTATACTAGAGAGCATATCATCCCAGTACATTGTGAGAAGAATTTTTACAATAGCCAATTTTGGCCTCTTGTATTTTCAAATTTTTAAAATTTGAAAATGAGAACAAGATAAATATATATTTGTAAAAAGCTCAGTAATGATGTAGGGGTGAAAACAGATCTAAAGGACACCGTTTAAGAACTGGATTATTTAGCTGAGTAACAGCAGATTCAAGACCCACCTTGTGATCAGACATGATCATCTAATAATTTTTATGAATGACATCTGGGAGAATGAAACATGAAACCAATTACAATTTCTAATAGAGCATTTGGCTCAGGCCATGACTCTGAGGCGCCAAATGCCTTCAGGAAGCTTTCTTCTCAGCTGGAACCTAATTTGACTGGACCCATTTTACTCTGTATGATAATGTAGATATCCTCTGTGGCTTCAGTGAGGTCAAAAAGGCATCACTGTGTGCTGTTTAGGAGTAAGTTTCTTTCTAAATAAGATCTGACTGGGTCATTACCTGGAAGCGACAATTGGGCCATCAGGAACAAGATGAACTTGAAAGACTGATTCACTGGCTAGAGATGATAAGCCACTAAGGTAAAATTCCTCAAAGACCACAGATTGTATTGTCAGAATTAGGCCTTTCTCCTAGTTATTTAAATAGAAGGAGAAATTGACCATGAATAATTAGTTTAATAAATATTTTAATGTATCACTTTTAGCCAAAAGTATTTATAGCCAATCCCCCTCCCTGCCAAAAAAAAAAAAAAGGTGAAAATCAGGAGATTTCAACTACTTGTAAACCTATAAACCATAATAAAGAAAATAATATGCAAATTTAGAAAAAATCAGAATGTTGTTTGTAAAAATACTTCCTAACCACAGCTAGGAAGGACTTGGGCTACTTTTAACATTAATACTGAAGTGAGCGGTGTTTTCTTACCTCAATATTCAAAAGCATACTTGCAAAGCACACCTTATTCATTAGTCTTAGTTGTAATTTCCTGCAGAATATGGTAAGAACGTACCTTTAGATTTTGTCATATTCAGGCAACATATACACCTCTAAGCAAATTGTGATCCTTCAATTGGATTGCAAATTGGTTGCTTGTATTCTAGCAGAGTATTAATTCTATAGCAAAATATGAAGAGACCCCAACAAAAACTTATTCAAATCCATGATATCTCTGAATCTCAGAAGCATGCATAACAAGATTTCTATGAATAGCTTCAGGTTGTGAACATGTTGTAGGGTAATCTACCATACTGGTTTGTCTCAGATGGGGGCATTTGCCTGGATCTGGGACTCTCGATGCTAAACTGTGCCATGTTTCAGGCACACTATGAGGAGTTGACCACTCTAATACATGTTAATTTGACTGCTGCTCTGCACCCCCATCTGATTTCCAGGTACAGACAACACTAAGCCATCTCTATCTTCTCACCTTAAGCCCATCATTGCAATGGAAGGGAGGAACAAACCACGCAAATATTTTGGTAAAAAGCATTTGAGTAGCAAGGAAACATTTAGATTGTATTATAAGTATAAGGGAAAGCCATTGGAGAGTTTTTGAGAGGCAAGTGACAGGTCCTAATTTATGTTTTAGTAGGATCGCTGTTTTAGTTTGCTAAAGTTGCCAGAATGCAATATACCAGAAAGAAAGGGGACTTATTATATTACAATTCTAAGACCAAAAAAATGTTCAAATTAAGGTACCAACAAAAGAACACCTTTTCAGAAGAAGAGCAGCCAGTATCTGGAACACCTCTGTCAGCTGGGAAGGCATGCGGCTGGCATCAGATGGTCTTTGTTCCTGATTCATTGCTTTCAGCTTCTGATTCCAGTGGCTTTCACTCTAAGCATCTGTGGGCCCTCACTCACCTTCTCCAGGGAAAACTCTGGATTTCATAGCTTGGTTTAGCATCACCAAACATCTGTGTCTTAGTTTCATTTCTCTACTCCCAGTGTCAGCTCCAAGCTCTTTCTCTCTCTGTGGGCTCCTTTAAGGACCCCAGTAAACTAATTAAGACCCATCTTGAATGGATGGGGTCGCAACACCATTGCAGTAATCTAATCAATAGGTCCCAAGCACAATTGGATGGGTCACATCTCCATGGAAACAACCTAATCTCACCCTACAATATGTCTTCCCTCCCCCCACCCCAAGATTGGATTAGGATTAAAGGAACATGGCTTTTCTAGGGTATATAATAATTTCAAACCAGCACAATCACCCTGGTAGCTGTAGTTGGTCAAGAGCGGAAATGGAATGACCATTTAAGAGTTATTGCAGAAGTTCAGGAGAGAGTTGTTATAAGATGATAATAGTGGATTTGGTAAGAAGTAGTTGGATTGGAATATATTTGACCATAGAACTAGAAGAATTTGTGTGTGAATGGGATACAGGGTTTGAGAGAAGGAGAAGGACCGAGGATCATTACAAGTTTTTTTCTCTGAGCAATTGGGTAATTGGGGATGACTATTGCTAAGATGACAAATGCTAAAAGAGGAGCTTATGTGGACTAGAGTTTACAGCAAATAGCTGAGTTAGAATATGAATATGATGGTCATCTGTGTTTGTTTTGATGTTGTTTAAAAACATGGAACTGGTCGAGTTCTCATTTTATAAACAAGAAGTTGAGGGCTAAGCCCAAGGAATTTAGAGGTTAGAAAGTAGAGAAAGAGTTGGCAAGGGAGTTTGAAAGAGAATTTGATGTCATGACATCAAGAGAAAATAGTGCCTCTGTAAGGAAGGTGTGATTCAGGGCATCAAGTGATGCTAGAATTTCAAGTAAATGAGGAGTAAGGATTTTGATTGGATTTGGTAATCTCTAGATCCTTATGAGAGTTATATTCATGCCATTTTGGGGTTAAAACCCTGACTGGAGTGAGGAGCATGGGAAGAGAATAAATGAACCCAGAGATTGTGGTCTGAGGGTTGAAGTCACCACCATGTCAATTTCATGGAATGTGATGTCATTTAATGTTTTTAACTGCTGGGCTAAATTTAAGTATATTTTACACTTGAGAGTTCATGCATAATTCTAATTTTTAGTTTTTCTAAGAAAGGCAGGACATGTCTTCTGTGGCTGCATTGCTCTTACGAGTAAGTTGTGGGCACCATTACATAGTGATAATGAGAAGACACCCTCATGTCTTTTGAATAAATAATCCAGGTGAAATGAATCAGTGACTTTCCCTTAAAAACGATCTTCACTATAGGATCCTGATCATTGATGTCATCAGATAGCCAAGCTGATCATGACCTAGTGGTATGGAATGGTTCAAGATAGTGGCATGCTTGTCCTAAGTTACAGTCACACTAATAATGCCAATTATGTTAGTTATTAACATTTTTCTATATTAATGTGGCTAAAGACCAGATCACAAATGAAAATTCTCTTTTTCCTTTCCCTTTTTCAACGGTGGATTTCAATGTCAACGACTTAAGTATTATTACGTACCCAGAATGTACAGAGTCCAGTGCTAGCTTTAGCTGTTGAGAAAAAAAAAAAAGAAAGAAAAATATATCCTGAGTCAGCACTCACTGTTAAGGCTGGCCCAGATTTAAATATAGGGTACAATGAGAAATTGGATAAAATTAAACTTACTTTTAAGTAGGATCACAACCAAATGTTCGAATAAGCAAAGCAAAGGGAAGACAAGAAGTCAAGGATGGAAGAAACAGTGCTGTTCCAGGATGTATACTTTCTCTATTCTCCACAGAGGCAACCTGGTTTACATGGTCTCAGTAGCCTCACAGAGGAAGGAATCTGCCAAGCCCAGAGCCCGGGCTTGCTGGTTGTTATATTATTATACTGGGAGAGGGTCATATCAGCAATCAAAAATCTACCATGTTAAAAATTCTTAAAGAGAAAACTTGAATTAGTCTTTAGGAAAATGCAAACTAGGGATGGAGTATATAACCATCCAACATGGGAAGAAGCATTAAACTAAGGAAAGGGGGGATAAGCAAATACACAATAGTAGTAACGTTGAATATGCCTTATTTTGGATTAAGAACCATGAGCTCTATCACCTGGGGAGGAGGGTCTGATTAAAATGCAAATTCTGATTCATAGGTCTGGGGTCTCAGGTCTCAGATGTTGTTGGTCAGAGCCCAAACCTTGAGGGGGGAGGGGTTAAATGCTTAATGTGATGAATTAGAGTTCATGGGAAGGATAGATTCTAGAGGGTTTCTGAATATCAGATTTAAGATTTTAATTGTTAAATATAGGCAGTGGGAGCAGCTATTGATGGATTTAGAAAATGACTGTGGTAACTGCCATGAAATAAAGCATGATTTTAGGAATAGCCATAAACTAGAGAGACAGCAAAGGGGTCAGGTAGGAAGGGATGAATTTCTGAGAAGTTTTTAAAGCCTTGATAGGATTTGGAGACATATGAAACATGTTTGGAGCAAAGGAGATAATTGATAAGATTCCCCAATGTGTGAGAAGAAATGAAGAAGAAAATATTTCCATTACGAAAATGTGTAAGTGAAGGGAATTAGCTGTGTGTGGTGTGGGGGGGTGGAGGGGTGATTTTTCGTTTTCAGGTGGTGAAAAATGTAACTCAAATGAGAATATTGGCTCATTATATGTAACGATAGACTAATACCATTGATAATATTTATAGAAAATACAGGAAAATTCAGCTTTTGCCAGAGAGACAATAAATAGTGTGCATACCAAAAGAAGATGAGAAATTTGGGAAAAATGAAACGTTTAATTTTTCAACATGTATTATGAGCTGCAGAGTTTAGGAATAAAGAAAATGAATGGAAATGAGAACTTATATTCAGAAATTGATATGAAACTTCTAAAGCAGCAAATATACATTGCAGTGTAGAGAGCAAACAAGCTTTAATTGAGATCTTATTCATAAAATATCAACTAGAATATGTCATTCAAGCTTACATAATTACAGGCCAACATTTCTGCTGCATTTCCTATTCATAACAGCTTGGTTTATTTATGGCAACTCGGACCAGCGCTTTTGGTGATTCATTAATGCTTCCTGTGTCTGTATGTGTGTGGGTGTGTGTTGGTGTCTGATGTGGTATGTATTTTTTGTAATTTATGATGCCTTACCCACATCTAACTCTGACGACCCTGATTATGAAGCAACTGTAATGAATCTTTCAATGGTAGAGTGAACCTTGAGCTCTTAGAATATTTGTCTATTCCTTGTATGGAATCATCTGCTGTGGCAGGAACTTCTAGTTGTCTTTCAATACCTATCCCCTTTCTTTTCTTTTTTATAGTAATGAAAGTCTTATTTACATGAATGCTCAACTAAGGAATACTTTTCCCAGTTTCCCTATTTCTAGGTATGGTCATACAACAAAGTTTTGGACAATGGGATGTGAGGTAAAAGTGATTTACGAAACTTCCTTAAACTCCTTGAAAAAGGAATGAGGCAGATCACTCCTATTCCAGTTTCTTTTTCTATTCTGCTGCTTGAAACATGGGCACTATGGCAAACCATCTTGGACTAGGCAGATGAGAATGATACAGTGGGAGCACTGACCAGTAAGATGGAACAAACCTGGTTCCCCAGTGTCCTGGAGTTCTCAGTCACCCACACACTCAGACTGTTACATGAAGAGAAATAAATTTTCATATTATGTATTCAGGCTTTGTTATAGCAGCTAACTCTATATCCTAATGAATATGAGTAACTCTGAGAAAGAGATTCAATTTGTTGAGTGAGAAATTCTTTAAAAAATTGCTAAAAAAGTGCCTGGTTTGACTCTTCCAGACAAGTTATTCTTTCCCTTCTAATGCATCTCTAGACATCTAGCAGAGGTCCTTTCATTGTATTTCAGTGGGAAGTTAACTATGAGAGCATTCTTCCAAATCTGCCTTTGTCCCTGAGCTCTTTGTAACTTTCTTCTTGGTTCAGGGAAACCAAATATTTTCTTCTCCCCAAAGTTCACTCTTCCACCTGCAATCCTATCCCTTCTTAATTCCTTAGAGGATATAACGTGTCATTATTTCCTTTCTTTACAGTGCCCTTCATCCCTACTTTCAACTAGGTTCTTTTCTTCAAACATGCACATGTCTCCTAAAACTGGGAAAAGAAATATTTCAATTGAGTGTGCTGTGGCCCCATATTGTCATCTCCTTTTATGCTAAACTATTCAAATTATGGGGCAATTTACACCATCTCTATTTCCTTTCCATTCATTCTTTAAATAGTACCTGTTTTAGTTTGCTAATGCTTCCAGAATGCAATTTACCAGTAATGGGTTGGATTTTATAAAGATAATTTATTAAGTTACAAGTTTATAGCTCTCAGGTCATAAAAATGTTCAAACCAAGGCATCCAGAGAAAGATACCTTAACTTAAGAAAGATCAATGACTGTGAAACTTATCCCCACAAAGGATAGGCTAAGCCTACTTAAAATTAGGCCTAAGAATCACCCCCAGAGAACCTCTTTTGTTGCTCAAATGTGGCCCATCTCTCTCTCAGCCAACACGGCAAGCAAACTCACTGCCCTTCCCCTCTCTATGTGGGGCATGACTCCAATGGGTGTAAACCTCCCTGGCAACATGGGACAGAAATCCTAGAATGAGCTGGGACTCAGCATTAAGGGATTGAGAAAACCTTCTCGACTGAAAGGGGGAAGAGAGAAATGAGACAAAATAAAGTGTGAGTGGCTGAGAGATTTCAAACAGAGTCGAGAAGTTATCCTGGAGGTTATTCTTACACATTACATGGATATCCCCTTTTTAGTTTAAGGTGTATTAGAGAGCCTAGAGGGAAGTGCCTGAAACTGTAGAGCTGTGTTCCAGTATCCATGTTTCTTGAAGATGATTGTATAATGATATAGTTTTTGCAATGTGACTGTGTGATTGTGAAAACCTGGTGTCTGATGCTCCTTTTATCTACAGTATGGACAGATGCGTAAAACATAGGGATTAAAAATAAATGAATAATAGGGGGAACAAATGTTGAAATAAATTGAGTAGATTGAAATATTAGTGATCAATGAAAGGGAGTGGTAAGGGGTATAGAAAAAAATAGGGGGAGCAAAGGTTAAAATATATTGGGTAGATGGAAATATTAGTGGTCAATGAGAGGGAGGGGTAAAGGGTATGTATGTATGAGTTTTTTCTTCTTTTTATTTCTTTTTCTGGAGTGATGCAAATGTTCTAAGAAATGATCATGGTGATGAATATACAACTATGTGATGGAATGTTCATATGTTAAGATTGTTCGTGTTTGTATGTTGTTATGCTTTGTCAATTAAAAGAAAGATCAATGACTGCCACATGGAAGACACATGGCTGGAGTCTGCATCATCTCCCACCTTCTGGTTTCAAATGGCTCTCTCAGCCCCTGTGAATCCTTCTGGGTTCTGGCTTGCTTGACATCTCATGGGAAGGCACATGGTGACATCTGTTGGGTTCTGCATCTCCAAATAGCCCTCTCTAGGCATCTTCTCTTTCTGTCAGCATTCCAAGCATCTCCAGATGTCTGCATCTATGTCCCTTCTGAGCTTTCTCCAAAATATTTCCCCTTTTGAAGGACCCCAGGAAACTATTCAAGACACCCCTTAAATAGGCAGAGTCATATTTCCATCTATTCAAAATGTCACACCCACAGTTGAGTGGATTACATCTCCAGGGAAACAACTGAATGAAAGGAGCTCACCCTACAGTATTGAGTCAGGATTAAATAACATAGCTGCTTCCACAAGTGTGGATTAGGATTGAAAGAATATAGCTTTTCTGGGGTACATAACAATTTCAAATCAGCGCAGTACCTTCTAAATGTTTTCTGTTCTTAATATATGATTGCCTTTTTTTTTTCTTTTGCATGGGCAGGCACTGGAAATCGAACCTGGGTCCCCAGCATGGCAGGTGAGAATTCTGCCTGCTGAGCCACTGTGGCCCGCCCATGATTGCCCTTTTTAAAGATCAAAGTATTTTGCCCCTTTCCCTGAATATCAAAATAATAAGTACTCAACTTGCTGCCCTCCCCCAAAATCAGAACATATAAGTAAGTGATCTAATGCCTAATCTACCATCTAAGATATTTATTATTAATATTTGACATATATCTAACAGTTATAATTATATCTATTTTTCTATATCTTTTATGTAAGTAGACCATGCTACATATGTCTTCTTGTATATTGCTTTTAAAAGAATAGAATAGTTTGGATATCTTTCCTTTATTTAAATTGGTCATGTTACTATGTGTAAATGTTATATTAAGTGGACATGTATTAATTTTTTAAACAATCCTTTATGGTTGAACAGGTAGGCTGCTTCCAGTTTTTGCCATTATGAACAATCTTAACACATTATAAACAACATTAAAACAATCACCCCTATGTTCCATGCTTGCTTCCTCCTTGTTGTTCTATTCAATGTGTGTCTCTTACTATAAAAATGCCTTCTTTTATAGACTGCCATATCTAATTCAAGAGAATAAAACCCAAATGTGAATTCCATGAAACCTGCCTGTTTACCTCTTTGATTTGATATGTTTATCTGAATTTATGTAGCCATTTTCCTCATGCATTTTTGTGCTTAATTAGATATGGTCTTCAATTATTCACAGTTTTATATATATACATTAATCATGAGATAAGTTAGGTAAGGAATATGGCTTCTTCTATAGGCTCCATTGTGTCCTGAAATGCTCTGTTTGACTAACTTCAGGTCATACATTTAGAACTCATAGGTCTCACACTATTTGTGCATGTCTGTCAGTGTGTGTGGGTGTGTAAGAGAGAGAGTTGGAACGTGTTTTAGTTTCCTAGTGTTGATGTAACCCAATACCATAAACTGGGTGGCTTTAAACAACAGAAACTTATTTTCTCATGGTCTGATGAGTAGAAATGCAAGTCCAGGTATTGGCTTCCTCTGAAGTCTGTTGGATTCTGGTAGAGGCTTGCTGGCAATTCACGGCACCCTTTGACTTGCAGCATAATTCAATCTCTTGTCTCCATCTTCATGTACAATTCTCCTCTTATTCTAAGGACACAGGTCATATTGGATTAAGACCCTTTCTGATGCGTTTTAGCCTGAAGTCAACCAGTAAGGTCTTCAAAAAGACCCTATTTCCAAATAGAGTCATATTCATAAGAGATGAGGACTTGAACACCTCTCTTTGGAGGACACAGTTTAATCTGTAACAGAGAGGAAATGGCTAGATAGAGAGGTTTAGAGCTTGTGTTCTGGTTTATTTTATATGTAAGGCTATAACTGTGCCTAATTCCTTGAATGGACTTGCCAAGGATCACTTATAAAATTAACTTTTGTTGGGTGGGCCACGGTGGCTCAGCAGGTAAGAACGCTTGCCTGCTGTGTCCGAGGACCCGGGTTCGATTCCTGGTGTCTGCCCATGTAAAAAAAAATTAACTTTTGTCTTTTCAACTGACATATCTACAGAAAGATCATGTGTATAACACTAATGGTACTAAGGAAATAACACATGTGAGAAGGTGACATGAGGATAGAAACGGAGCTGAGAACAAGGCAAACAGCTGGAGGTCTGGAAGCAGAGCTGCATCAGGAGAGATGAGTGAGTTAAGTTGGGTTGTGCAGAATTAATTCTATCATTAGATGCTAACAAGCAGAGCCTTTTTTTTTATGTGATTTTGGTAGCAGTTGGAGGTAGAGAGGGCTTGGATTTTGGTTTCTTATCCCATCTATGCCACTTACTAGTGGGTCTAATTACGTACCTTCCATACACCTCAGTTTGTGAAGTGAAGATAGCATTTACTGTTCTGCTTACCTCATGGTGTTGTTTTAAATATCCAATTATGTAACAAATGCAGTTAAAAACCAAAAGCTCTGTAAATATATGGCAGATTGCATTTTTCCAAAGACAACTACAGATCTCCCCTCCCACATGACTTTGCCATTCTCCCATTTAGAGGTGGGGGGAGTCCCCTTCTTTGAATCTGGGTATTATGACCATTCAACCAATAGAGTATGACAAAAGTGCTACCAGGTGACTTCTGAGGCTGAGTCATGAAAGGTAATGGGACTCTGTCTTATTTGCTGTAGAACACTCACAAGAGCCCTGAGCTACTCTTGTAGGAGGTCCAAATACTCTGAGGCAGTGATGCTTTGAGGAAACACTGGCCATGTGGAGAGACCAGATACAGGTGCTGAGAGAAGCTGTCTCCAGATACTTCCTGTCCCCTCAATCCACATCACCTATTATAGTTTTCTCAGCTGAGGCCCCAGCTATCATAGAATAGAGACAAGCTATCCCCATCCATGCCCTGCCCATAGAATCTTTGACCACAAGGAAATGGTGGTTGTTTTAGACACTAAGGTCTGGGATGGTTTGTTATCCATCAGGTATAAACACAACATAATCTAAGATATAACAAATGAGTATTATTATGATTAATCTGCTTATTAAAGTACATTATCACTTGATTAACCTCTGGCATAAAGGAAACGTGAGTGGGTTGAAAGCTACAGTAAGGAAATAAAAGAGATTTGGTAACATCATATGCTTCAGCTTTCGAGGGCTGTTTAAGAAAGTATCACAAACTGGGTGATTTAGAACAACAGCAATTTATTCTGTTATAATTCCAGAGGCTAGAAGTCTGAAATCAAGGTGCCAGCAGGGCCATACTCTTTCAAGCCTCTAGGAGAGATTCCTCCCTTGCTTCAAGCTTCTGGCAGTTACCTTCAATCCTCAGTGTTCTTTGGCTTGTGCAAGCATAACACCAATCTCTGCCTCCATCATCACATAGCCTTCCTCCCTGTGTGTCTCTCTAATAGTGTCCTCTTCTTTCATAAGGACACCCAGTCATTGGATTTAGGCCCACCGTTATCGAGTGTTTCCTCCTCTTAACTTGATTACATCTGCAAAGGCCTATTTCCAAATAAGGTCATGGTCATAAGGCATATAGAGTTGGAACTCCAACGTATATTTTGGGGGCATTCAATTCAACCTGTAACATCAGTGCTTTCCCAAAAGTGAGGCCGCAGGACTAATGAGAATAACTATAGACACTTAGTTGATCATGAATGGTGGCCCTTTCCCTGGCATTGGCTGGAGATGCTCTGGCCTTGTTCTTGGAAAATGGACTTGAGAGGTGTGGGCTGCCCCAATCCCCAAGTGCTCTTCTTGTGCCTCTGCCAGACCAATCATCCTGAGCCAGCACATGCAAACTGTCGCCCTGATCCGGAGCAGCTGTCTAATCACAATTTTGTTATTATTAATTACAGAGTAGAAAATCATTTGTAATTAGCTCAGACTAAATCATAGTTTAAACAGCCAAAAATTACATTACAAACTAAAGTGTAATTAAAGCACTACACTAAAGTGTTTATTTAAACCCAGTTTAGTTACTGCAAATTTTTCAATCAGCTTCTCAGCCTCATACATAGATTTAATTAGTCTCCAGTACTGACAGTTTAGTGCATTTATTCATTAAGCATCAATATTGCCGAACAAATGTAAATAAAATATAGACAGAGATGTTTTAAAGGGGCAGTCACAGGAACATCTGGGAAAGATAATGAGGCTGGGAAAGATGTGAATGTTAATGAGTCTCCCAAGCTGCTGGAGAAGCGTGGGCTGTGGAAGCAGGGATCACAGTGCTGAGTAAATTTGCAGTGTAGGTTTGTGCTGCAGATTCTGGTCCTGTGGGGTGGAGAGAAGTCAATTTGCTTCCACTCCTAGCGTTGCTCTAGGGTAGATCTCAGGTACCACTTGATAGAATTCTGGGTGGAAATGAAAGTGAACACCCTTTTCTGCCAACCTTTGGGGCTCTACACATCTTCTTAAGAAACAGAAGAGCTTATAAAGGGATTTTCAGGAAGAAGCAGCTTCTTTCTTGAAGGGTTTAGAGAAAGTGATCTCTATGGTGATGAGTATTATGCACATTCCAATGAGTAAATTTTTATTCAAGGACTATTGTTTGGAAAACCATCCTTGCTGCACATGCAAAGATGCCTGAACCCACTTCTAAATGAGTTCTAGATTCTTAAAAGTACTCAACAGAGGAGACTCTGCACGTGTGTCAATAGGACTGCCATTTCTCAAAGCATTCTTTGTAGTTATTCTTTTTGAAGTGTCTTCAATCACCCTCATTATTTCTTGGCTGGGTTGTCTTAATAGCCTCCAAATGCATCTCCCATTTTCCAGGCGTGTTTCCTCCACTGCCCCCCACCCCATAATACAGCCAGAATCTTGTGTCTAAAATGTCATCTTTCCTCTGACAGCCCTGGGTAGTGTCTCACTCCCTCCAGGCTCCAGAAACTGAAACTTTTTACTTCAGGTCCTCTGTTACCTGTCCTATCTCCACTTCCCTATCTTCATCTCCAGCACTCTCTGACTTTCACTCTAATGCTTTAGGATACCAGGATACCTTGAAAGCATCAAGTTATCTTTTGCGTATGTGTCATCTTGAGATTTTATCCTTCCTTTGACTTGGCCATGCACCATTTGAAATTCAGCTTTAGCAATATCTTGATCTTCTTGTTCCTCTCTTTAAGTTAATAGAGCATCTTAGCCCCAAATGTTTCCTTGCTGTTACCTCTTTTTTATATCAATTACACTATATATAGCAATCATCCAGACTATCAAGACCAATAAAATATGACCTCTTTGGAGTCAGGGAGGTTGTGATCACTTTGCAAAGTTATTGTTCATTATTTATTTTGTTATCCCTAGCAGTCTCCATGGGCTTGTCACAACTTAGATGCCAGGCAGGTATCTGAAACATGGAACAATTTTTATGTCATTTTACATGGAATTGCCAACCTTTCCTTTTATTGAAAGTAGATTAAGTTTTTAGAAACACAATAAATTATTTGAAGAAAATATTAATAGTTGGTGCTTATTATGATTTTTTTTTCATGGGCAGGCACTGGAAATTGAACCCAGGTCTCTGGCACGGCAGGCGAGAACTCTGCCTACTGAGCCACCATCGTACCATCCTTAATATGATTTTTAGTATATTAAATTTATATATAGCTGAAGGCAATAACATTTTGTAGAATAAATAATAATGTTATATTATATAATGTTATTATATTTTAATATAATAACATCATTAGAATAAGGATAAGGTAAATTTGGTTGTGTTTTCAAGATAATTTAATAAAAATCAGTTAAATATTTTATA
The DNA here is from genome assembly GCA_004026745.1 of Myrmecophaga tridactyla. NCBI lineage: Eukaryota > Metazoa > Chordata > Mammalia > Pilosa > Myrmecophagidae > Myrmecophaga > Myrmecophaga tridactyla. Next base: position 93,673 of record PVIY010003288.1, on the reverse strand, counting down.
ATACCTTCTAGCATTTAGTATAATTAAATGTTAGCATTGACATTGGACAGAAAGATTTTGACAAATTTCATTTAATAAGTAAATGACAATGATGGTCATGAGTTTACTGCAGAATCAGATGTTCTTGGTTGGATACCAGTTGTGACCTTACCAGCTGTGTGACCTTGAGCAAGTCATTTAAACACTCTGTGGTGCAGTTTCCTCATCTGTAGAATGGGCATTATAATAACACCTGCTTCATAGGCTGTGGTGTGAATTAAAACAGTTACTATTTGTAAATCCTTTAGGACAGTGCCTTGTATATCATTGCTTGCAACTATTATTTTAATGTTATTAATGCTATTTGTTTTCTTAACTGAGATATTAAATTTTATACAGAAACTCAACATAATTTAAAGAAGGTATTAATGCTTGGAAAGGGAATAATTTCATTGCAATGTTGCAGTGAGTTAGTGGACCTTAATTTAGATGTTGATATTTGTCTAATTGTTTTGGCTACTGTTCTAGTTTGGTAGCTACCTGAATGCGATATACCAGAAATGGAATGGCTTCTAAAAAGGGGAATTTAGTAAGTTGCAAGTTTACAATTCTAAGGCCGTGAAGATATCCAAATTAAAGCAGGTCTATAAAAATGTCAAATTAAGGCACCAACAAGAGGTTACCTTCACTCAGGAAAGACCCATAAAGTTCAGGGTTTCTCTCTGAACTGGAAGGGCACGTAGCAAAGTCTGCTAGCTTTCTCTCCAGGCTTCTTATTTCATGAAGCTCTCTCAGGGGCATTCTCCTTCTTTATCTCCAAAGGTCTCTGGCTATGCAGACTCTGCAGCTTTTTCCTAAATGATTCCCTCTTAAAGGGCTCCAGTAAGCAACCCCACCTTGAATGGGTAGAGACCCATCTCCATGGAAACCATCTAATCAAAAGTTACCACCACAACTAGATGGGTCACATCTCCCTGGATAATCAAAAAGCTCCTACCCAGACATGTTGAATGAGGATTAAAGGACATGGCTCTTCTGGGGTCCACAAATTCAAACCAACACAGCTATCATTTGGGTTCTCAGTTCTCATTTTTTTAGAAGATGAAAAACAAATAATACATCTAGTCTGTACCTGACAGTTCCTATTAGAATATGTACATATTTATCTTCAAAATGTAAGGCTGATCCTCTAATTCCAAGCAAAGCCATGCTAATCCCCTTAAAACCAATGAAAGTATCTAGATAAATTCTAGCAAATTGTCAAGTTACTTCTTTCGGAAGACAGTCTACAAAACAATTGAAATCCTTGTTATGCAGTTATGAACTTCCAAGATTTGAGGACGTACTTGAATAAACTTAACAAGCAAAGACGGCTGATCTTATCTCCAAGTCATTCATCTTTTACTCTATTACTATTTAGTATTCATTTTATGGATCAACTTCTAGAACCATGTACTGCTCTGGGATGGGAAAAGATTCTGTTCTGCTTAGTTCCAATTAGAGCTAATACTCATAATGAGTCTAAATATCCATATAGAATTGCTGTTATCTGAATAACTCTTTGGTATTATGCCACGGGCCTAAATTGAGGAATGTAATTACAAGCAGTCCAAGAGTACTCTATTTGTTGTAAGAATGATTTGTTCATTACACTATTCAATATCCTTTTATACAAATCATGAGATAATTTTTTATGTGTTTTTGTGAGAGGAGCAATTTGTTTAGAATTGTTTTCTTTTTTCCCCTTTGTACAGATTTCTAGAAAATCTGGAGTCGAATTCATGAGTGAGATATGCAATCTGCTCTTTGACTTCTATTTACTCTCATTTCCCTTTTATTCTAATCACTTCATCTACTTATTTCAAATGTTATTATACATTTAAGAATCTACCCTAAATATGTTTTAGAGCAAGGACATGTATAAAGAAAAAGATGGAAAAGGGGAAGGCAAGACGGAGAAAGGACAGAGGAAAGAAGGAAGAGGAAAAATATTTTAAGAAAATAATTCCCTCTATAGAATTGGACACTATGAACAATGAGTTGTAGCCATGTATGTGTGTAAATATGTGGACTCCTTCAGTCAGTCTTCACTATCAAAACTGTTTGCAGAACATGTTGACTGCATTACAGGGGAGGCAGTCATTCAGCGGATGATAGGATATGTGTATGAGACATGTTGAGAACCTCAAAGCTGTGTATTTTCCAGTAACTCAGGACAGTATCAGCATCAGGAACTATATCTGTTGAAGTATGCGTTTCTTTATGCAGTAGGGTATTCATTAAAAAACAAAACCAGTTCTAAACTGATCATACGATTCTCCCAAACCTGACGAAACCATAAAAGATCATTAAACGTATTATTTAAATTCTTCCTTTTTTCATTTTTGCTTCCTTTTATTCCATTTGAAATGAACTCGTGGCCATTATGAAAGCCTGCAGCACCTTGCAGCAATTCGACTGCTTCTTCACGCCTTGACAGCAAATTGTTCGAAGTTTCCAAGGTTGTTAAGAAAGTCAGCCTTAAAAAAAAGTTTTTTTTTTTAATATTTGTTTGCATTTTCCTTTTGTTTGTAAATTTGAAGTGGAGAATGGAAATTTAGTTGAAGAATATAAGATTATTGTTATGATGTGAGCTACGAATACAAAATTCAAGTCAGTAAGTGATCTATAATTTCCTTCTAGGAATTATGGAAGGAGCTGGTCTTTCACATTTAACACTCCTTTTCTTCCAAAAATTATATCTCTTCTCTACCTCTAAAATACCTCAGAGGATAAAACCCTTCATGCTCTAATGGGATATAAGGTTTGTTATACAAACACCCAAGGGAGAAACACATTTTCTTAAATTCAAACTGATATAAACAAAATAAATATGCTGCCCCAGGACCGAGTTTGGGGTGAACTCTGGGACAACGGACCGCAGGTATAAGTCTGAATTGTACTCTGAGGTCTAACGGTGGAGGTTTGAGGTGCTCTCTTATTTTCCCTTTTGTTAGGATGCCTTGGAGGATAAAACCTAAACCCATAGGAACTCTGACAGGATGGACACATCAGAGCCTGCCTGCAGATCACTGCATCCTATTACCTAGAATCACTACTATCCTATTACCTAGAACCACAGTAGAACCACAAGCAGGATGGTTCTGGGATTGACTAACAAGGTCCCATTGTATCCAGCTGGGCAGTTTTAGAAGTGGACATAATTTGGAGTAATTTATCTGGAAGGAATTATCCCAAAGCTGGTACTTCCGACTACCACGACCAAGAGATCTGAGTTCTTTTCTCTGAGTAGCAGACTGAGCTATGCCCTCAAAAGAACAAGTTCCGGGGCTATTATGGTGGGGGAAATTCCTGGCCCCCATAGCCCCTTTTGGAGATATGGGGCCACTAGGTTGATCTTTCTGAAAAGATCATGTCATTGTTTTAGTTAAGAGACTTTAATGTTAAAGTCCTTTCTTTTTATATGCCTGGTTTTCTGAGTACACTTCAGTTACTTTAGGAATCCCTGGGTGCATTTGATGGGGGTCTCTCCTACTGCTGGTTTCTCTCTTTTCCTCTCTTTCTCACTAATGGTGAGACCTTCAGCTGATGGCCAGGTCCTTGCCCTGATCTTGGTGGACTACCAGAAATGACAATTCAATCAGTGGCCTAACTTTAAGCATTCATTTGGACTTAAGGCCAGTGCCCCTTAGCCATAGGTCCATCTTATCTTGGGCCTACCTTTGAATCCCCACCATAATGTTATCTTGTTTGGCATGCAGGTCATTTGTTTGTTTACTCTCCCACCATTTCTTGTTTACTCTCTCAGTCATTCCCCACCATTTCTCCACTTTGCTCTGTATTACAGAGATGTGGAGCCTGCCAACTAGATTCCCCAGTTTTCACAGTCAACTGGCATCCATCTGGGTTCAGCTAATGTGAGATAAAGGTGGATAATGGAGGAAGAGAGGAGCCTTCCTCTCCTCTATTCCCAGAGGTATCTCTGATAGGGGCTGCCATCTCCCCCACAGTCATGGCTCCCACTAGTAATGCTTGCTAAGGTTACAGTGCCCAATGCTGGCCCCAACATATTGGCTCCAGTAAGCGCATCTCCTCGTTTTGTCTGACCCTCTTGGATGGGGTTGTTCTAGTTTGCTAGCTGCCAGAATGCAATATACCAGAAATGGAATGGCTTTTAAAAAGGGGAATTTAATGAGATGCTAGTTTACAATTCTAAGGCCAAGAATATGTCCCAATTAAAACAAGTTTATAGAAATGTCCAATCAAAGGCATCCAGGGAAAAATACCTTGGTTCAAGAAGGCTGATGGCGTTTAGGGTCTCTCTCTCAGGTGAGAAGGCACATGGTGAACAGGATCAGGGTTTCTCCCTTGGCTGGAAGGGCACATGGCGAGCACAGTGTCATCTGCTAGCTTTCTCTTCTGGCTTCCTATTTCATGAAGCTCTCTGGGAGGTGATTTCCTTCTTTATCTCCAAAGTGCTGGCTGACGGACTCTGCTTCATGGTGCTGCAGCATTCTCTGCTCTCTCTGAATCTCCCTCATTCTCCAAAATATTTCCTCTTTTATAGGACTTCAGAAACTAATCAAGACCCATCCAAATGGGTGGAGACACGCCTCCAGCTAATCCAGTTGAACAACCACTCTTGATTAAATCACATCTCCAGGGAGATGATCTGATTACAGTTTCAAATATACAGTACTGAATAGGGATTAGAAGAAACAGCTGCCTTTACAAAATGGGATTAGGATTAAAACATGGCTTTTCTAGGGTACATACATCATTTCAAAACAGCACAGGGGTTTTTGCTGTTCCTATTCTCTCAGTTTTCTCACCATAAAGCCTTTGGACTTTCCAGCTCTTAGAGTCCAGTACTAAATTCCCTCTATTCAAATTCCCACTGGGAGATCTGTGTTCCCAAGTGGACATTGATTGATAACATGTAACTCATCTCCTTCTCCTGGTTACTCAAACCAAATGTTTCTTTGTGATCAATTACTTAGCAAAGCATGCCTTAAATTATTTCATAGTGAAGAACAAAATAACTCACAAACTTCTCCAGTTAATGTTTAAAAGTTTGTATAATGTTATCAGATAGTGTGAAACACAATATCTCTAGCCTACAAAAAGGTAAACAAAATAAGAAGGTGTTTTCTGGACTCACTGCTGAAGGGGCAGGAAAATCAATTGCTTGTGAAAAAAAATGCTCCCAGAAATATGGATTGTTTGCACTACTTACCATCACATCAAATTCACTTTAGCATCTGCAGATAAACATATTGTATGAATCTAGGGAGAAGCACTATTTTCTGTTTGCATTTAAAGGCCTACATTGAATAGATTTTTATAATCAAATAAGCTTTGTAATTTGATAACAAAGCCTTTTATTTGACCTTTAAACTCTTAACGTCCTGGGTCAATTCCTGCTTCTCTCACTTTACACAAAGAATTTCACACAGTATTTACTCCATCAAGACATAACTAAATATTTAGGGGAAACTTTCATTTCAACTGTTAGTGTGTCCCCATTTTTAGTTCCCTGAAGACACATCTCATCTCTCTTCCACAATTAGCAAGGTTGATAAAACAGCCAGGTCAGTCAATGAGGCTCCCAGAAAAAAACATATTCCCATATTCTATAGCAAAGTATACCCAACTGCCTTGATCCCAGAACAAGTGAGGTACAAACCACACTTTCAAATCCTTAAGGTTGAATAGTTAAAGTTGCCCTTCACAGAAAATGGTGTATTAACAAATAATAAACATGAAGTGCCATGATTGTTTTGATAGGGGACCAAATAGGTACTTTGGAAGAGAAATTCTGGTTGTTTAATCTAGTACAGAAGACATAGGAGGCCTCCCCCAGGTAGATGGGATCTGAAGGATCAGTAGCAATTCCATAGAAAATGTCTGTGTTAGCTAGAAAGTATGTCTTGGAGCGAGGGGATGGAATGGCAGTAGTTCCAGGCAGAGGGAACAGCATGTACTAAGAGGGGACACAAAGCATAATGATGATGGTCCTCAAAGAGTTCAGAATGGCCAGAGTAAACGCTGGGAAAGGTGAGCCACTACCAGGTAAGGCTGGAGAGGTAGGCAGGGGCAGGGCTCTTGGATGGGTTTGTACAACATGGGTTTGTTGTGAAGTTAGAATTTATCCTGAAGACAAAGCGGAGTCCTTTGATAAAAGATTGTCATTCTCAGGGTATCTTTCTGCAGGGACATAAATGATTTTGAGGGTTTTGTTTTTTTTTTTCTTTTTAAGAGTGGGGAGATGAGTAAAATGCTCATTATTGCAGTCCATGTAAAAAATTGGTGATAGCTGGGGCTGGTGATGAAGAGAAGTGGATGGATTCCGGAGGTATTTAAAGAGGAAAGACTATTTGTTATTTAACAAATATTGTGGTGCTTGAATACTCAGTTTCTTTCTCATAGGTATAAATAATTTCCGTGCTGCCCTTACATTCTGAGCCAAAAACGTGGACACATGGCTCATCAATGGGATAAAATGTTTGAAACTAGAAATGTCTTGAAGAGATCGAGGGTATTTGATATTTACCACCAATCTTCCCAATTATATTTTAAGCCTCTTGATGGTAGAAACCCCGGTGTCCTTCAGAGTACCTAGCGCAGAGTTGAGCCTGTATTAGGTGCTCAGTGATATTGTTCAATGAGCTCCAACGTTCCTATGTAAAATTCAATAACTAAGCTGTCTAAACGTAAAGGGCACATCATTCTGACCTACTTCTACAGGGTGGGCTGCTAGTCTGTTTCTTTGTTGCTGATATTCTTTTCCATGACCTAGATAGAATATATTTAGTAGGAAGTGATGAACAACGTGGTGGTTCTGGCAGAGCTTGAGTCTGATGACCCCTTGACCGACATTGAGTTTATCACACTTCCAGTTCATAAACACAATTCTCCCTTAGGCTGTGTGTGAGAGGCAAAGGGCTTTCATTTAATATGAAGCTGATCTTATTGATTTCTCTTCCACACACAGTGGGGCCATGATAACCCAGACCTTACATTTATTAGCCCAACTAATCATTAGTTGTGGTTGAACTTCAGAGAGTTCAGGACTTTGCTTGAGTTTCAAGAACTCAAAAGTCTGGATGCTCACCAGGAGTACACACGTACTAGAGAAACCATGAAGACCTTTGTCTTATCCTGAGCTATTTCCTTGTGATATTTATTTTCCTTTCTTCCAGACCATCTGTTGACATACAATCCAGTAATTACCTTATTTATAGATTCATTTCTATATATGTTCTTTTATCTGTTGTTCCATTCTGAAGTTTCAGACCAATTAGTTCTACAGAACTCTTAAACAGGAAAATGTATTTTTTCATACTTTGGTAGGGTAAGAAATATTATTTCAAATATCTGCCAGTGGCCAGCATGATATATTAGAAAAAGCATGGGCTTTGGGTCAAATATCCCAATTTGAAGATAGTTTTTTTTTTTTTAACCAGTTACAGTGTAATATTGGGCAGATGACATATATTTCAGCTTTTGTTCCTTTATCTATTAAATGGGGATAAATGATCTAATTTATAGGTTATCAATATTATAGTACAAAACACATGTAAATTATTTTTCCATAACCAGAAATATAGTACATGGTCAAAATATACTAACCTCACCACCAGTCTCATTTAATTTTCATTTTATCTATTAGTCAGAAATTCAGATGAGGCTTCCTAACTCTTCCCACCTACCACTCCCAGACTTCCCAAATTAACCGTAACAACCTGAAGACCCAGTTTCATGACATTGATTTTGTTTTTTCCCATAGCGCTTATCAAAGAATTGACCCAATACATTTCCAATAAACTCTTTAGAATAAATTCATGAAATAAAGTTGTTGAGGTTTTCCATGTCACTGAGAGTATGATGACAAGCAAGTCTGTTCCTACTCCCTGTCTCATAACAGGGGATTCAGTATGTATTTGTCATTGAATGAGTGAAGAAGAGAATAAATGAATGAATGAAAATAATTGTCTGTTCAACCCTATAAGGATTTGGCCTTGCAAGGCCCTGAGTAGAGACAAAAGCACTCTGTCGTCTTTCAAACTGGAAGTTTTTTGATTGCGTATCCTGCAAGAAAAAGCATTAAAAAAGAAGGGAACAAGCCACAGAGGAAGTATATTTGGTCTGAGATAAACCTTGATAAGAATATGAATGTAATTTTAATAAATGCTAGGGAGCAGGACAATTTCTGAGCTAGGGAAGAAACCAGTATATTGGGTGTGTCTATGGAAAATGTTGTCAATTTATCTATAATCTGGAACAGTTTTGAGGAAGATGCTTTACTTCTAAGCACTCATACCTGATTATACTTGCAAACTTCTTCCAAAGACATCCTTGGGCCACTGGAACAGCTTCAACCTTAAAAAGCTGTAAGTGTCTGGGAGCTTACAATCTTTCAAGGGCAGCTTGTAGGCAATCACTGACTAATGCAGGTTTCAAAGTTCACCTCTTTGTTTCAGGGCAGGACAAACCACGGTGTCATTTATGCTTCAGAGTTTCCTGTGGGATCAGACTGGGTCTGGAAATCACCCCAAATTATATCATTTTTTGGCTTCTCTCCCAAGAGAAGTGTGTATCTCAGCATCTATTGCTTAAAAACTTGGACTAAGATACTGAAAGTATCATTACACAGGCATTTCTCTCTAACTCTGTACCTGAAAATACCCGCTAACCAGACATCCACTGACTGATAAAGTTGAGATGAGGATGCTCCAGTGACCTCTGTGGTGATAGTACTACACTACCCAGAGTTGCTTGTTTCTAATCTGTTCTTACTTAAATCCAGTTTTCTTATCAATTTTCATGGCTATGATACATGTAACTTCTCCTATGACCCTGCAGTGTATTTTTATGCATCATAGCTCCTAACTTCTGACTTCAGCTCAGAGAAGGCTTGGATTGGCAAATAAACACTCCTTTCTAGTCATTATCAAGTGGCTGAACATTTTCCCCAATTAACGTAGGCCTATGACTATTGGTTCTTTGTTAATCTCTGCACACTTCAGGTGAGGATGATGGGGTGCAGCTTCAGGTACTCCACTAGACAGCTAGGATTCAAGCACAGCTAAAATTATGTCTTGAAAAATATATCTAGGTTAGTAATCATTGGTGGCCCTTCTTTAAAATTATAAATTAAACACCCTTAAAATCACAGGAAGAAAAGGAAAATTTGCAACACTGTTCCAACTAAGAGTGAAAAACAGCCTACTGTAGCACAAATGTACACTTATAATAGGTCTGTGGGACTGAACTGACAACCAGAATTGCGGTTGATGCTGCATAGTTGCTATCCTGAAAGACAAGGAGACGTTTTGTCAATTATTCCCGGCTTATTCCTAGAGTTGGAAAGGTAAGGTCTGCAATTCATTGCTTCTAGAAAGATAGGTTCTTGTCTTTCTATTGTACAGGAAATACTTTCTACAGGGCCACAGAATGCATTCTTCTCTAGCATCAATAGTTATCTCACCACAAATCCCAGAATTTTCACCCAGCCAAATTGTTGTTCATATGTCAAGAAGAGAGATTCTCGGATGTGGGAGGAAATTGAGGATATATACTACCCTTAAATGATTAAAACCCATTAAAAATAGTTTTGTAAATATGTATTGAATACCTACGGATGTACCAGGCATCGGGGTTTCCGAAGTGAACAAAACAAACAAGATTGAGCACTCATGGTGATTATATCATTGTGGGGAATTTTGATGGTAGATAGGTAACAATGACAAGATAATGACGGTGGATTGCATGTATAGAGTAAAATTGGAGTGAAATGATACAGAATTTATTAGGGGGCTACTTAAGTTTGGAGTGGCCAATCAAGGCTCCTCTGAGGAGATATTTAAGCCAAGATAAGAATAACAAGAATGAACCAGCAGGCAAGATCAGAGGGAAATGCATTGCAAGCAGAGAGAACACCTAGTAAAATGCTATCAGCTGAACACAAGCTGGGTGTGCTCCAGGAGTAGAAAAGCCACGGTGGGCTAGAGTACTAGGAACTAGGCAGGTAGGAGATTGGGATGAGATTGCAGAGCTTGACAGGGACAAAAAACCAAAACAAAACAGAGCACTCTTTAAGGCAGGGCAAAGGATCTGGATTTTATCCTAAGTATGATGGAAAGACATAGGAAAGTTAGGAACAAGGAAATGACATGATTTGATTTGCATTTTGAAAAGATTCCTTTGGGTGCCATGGGGAGAATAGACAGCTCTGTGCTGCAACCATCCTCACAGGCTCTAAGAATTGATTAACTTTTCAGGAATTTTGTGAGTCCTTTGTTTAACATGGCCATCTTTGAAATCGGCAGTGGTAGGGATATTTACACCAAGGAAATTGGCAAATGCTACAAGTCAAGGTTTTGCCCCTGGAGAACATTTACCAGCACACTACTGAGAATGGATGATAGGCAGGCCAAAGCTGAACCCAGTCAGGAGACTTTTATGGTTCTCTGGGAAAGAGATGATATTGATGTAGGTCAAGGGGTTAGCTGTGAAAATAAACACATGTGTACTGATGGGGCTGTGTTCTTAAGCTGGTGGTGCCATGAGTGGTGAAGGATCAGTTAAGGGGATGAACCAGAGGCATCAGGGATGTCTTGAGCAATGGGTGATGGTGTTATTTACCAAGATGGAGAAAACTAGACAATGAGAAGTGTATTTTTGGTGAGGGGTTGGTATGAAACAAAGGGTCCATTTTGGTCATGTTTGTTTTATGATGCCTACTAAATATCCACATGGGCAAGTATCATAAAAGTTAAATTATGGAGTCCTGGGTTTGATTCCCAGTGCATGCCCATGCAAAAAAATTAAAAAAAAGAGTTAAATTAGTGGTTACAGTTGTGAGGAGGGCAGCAGCTGCTCCTGCAATGGGGAACACAGATCCTAGAATTTTGGCAACACCTCACGGGATGTATGCCTGGTTGCATGGGATGCTCACACACCTTGATACTTCATTGAATTGTACATTTATGATTTATGCATTTTTCTGTTTTTCGTTTCATTTAGTTACAAGAACAAAAAGTTTTAACTTTCAAAATATGAGATTTCCAGATGAAAGCATAAGTTAATATAACCTGGAAAAGGGAAAGTCTTCCTAAGCAGAGCACAAAACTAAGAATTCTGTAAAGGAAAGGCAAATATATTTGTTACATATAAAAATTAAAAGTTTTGCCATGGCAAATAAAATACCATGAATAAAGTGGGAAAATGTTTGCAGTATGTATAGTGACAAAGTCAAATTTCCTTGTCTTACATATAGTTTTTACAAACCAACTAGAAAAAGGAATAATGAACCTATAGAAATATGGGCAAATGATTTAAACCAAGAGTTTCTAGGAAAGGGAAAAAAGTGGTTAATATGAAAAAAAGTCAACCTATTCAGAACTTTAAAAATTTTCAAATCAATATGGCAAAGATTAATATGGCAATTCAAAGAAGACCATGGTGATAGCCTAGTTTGCCAAGGTTGTGGAGAAATAGACAGCCATTCCCTTATGATAGGATCTTTTTTGAAGTAAATTAATCAATATATATCTAAAACTTCATGTGTACTTTTACCTAGTGTAATGGAAGTTGTGATGCGCTGCCAAGAAGCCCCTTCAGGATGAAAGGACTCATTTCCCCAGCTGCTGGGAGTGCTGGCAGCAGACAACATTTAGCTACCAGCTTTCCTTGATAATTCCTTAGCTGGAGACAGTTGCTTGGCCCAAGATCACATCCTTTTCCCATGGCAACCCATACACAATTGTAGGGGCATAAAGTCCCCTTGCTCTAACTTGGGACAACTCTGAGGTGCCATCCTAGATTTGAGTTTCCCATAGGGCCAATCGAAGATTTCCTTGACACTGCACCCCAGTTCAACCTCTCCTTCTGCCCCATCTTACTTCTATTCCCTCCCTTCCACAGGTGTCAATTCTAAGAGCACACAATAAATCTCCTGAAGGCTAATCTTTGTCTCAGAGTCTACAGGAACCCAACCTGTGGCATTCAGTAATCCTATTATTTTACACTGTCAGTAAAATTGTAAATTATCATCCTCATATTTGAGTATTTGAGAAATTTTATTCATAGTGCCAGTTTTTGTAAAAGAAAAATCTGGTTTAAAAGAAAGTGTTTATCAATAAAAGATTAATTCAAAGTTATCATACAATTGTAGGACATGATGTTAACCAACCATTAATAGGAATAGTAGTTACTTCTATGTGAAAGCATGAAAAATGATCAAGATATGTCAGTAAGAAAAATTAGAAAGATGTAATATTGTTTATTGAATGGGGCCAGTCTCATAAATATTTTTTAAACTTTTTTTTTTTTACATGAGCAGTTACTGGGAATTGAACCTGGGTCTCCAGCATGGCAGGTGAGAAATCTGTCACTGAGCCACTGTTGCCCACCCTAAACGTTTTTTATTGCTAAATATAACATATGTACAAAAAAAGAAGAAAGAAAAAGCAATAATTTTCAAAGTATACTTCAACAAGCAGTTACAGAACAGATTTCAGAGTTAGTTATGGGTTACCATTCCACTATTTCAGAATTTTCCTTCTAGCTGTTCCAAAACACTAACGGCTAGAAGAGTGTTTTTTCTTTCTTGTGAAAAATAACATATATATGAAAAAGCAATAAATTTGAAAGCAATTCACAGCAATTGGTTGTAGAACAGATATCAGTTTGGTATGGGTTACAATTCCACAATTTTAGAATTTTGTTTCTAGTTGCTCCTAAGATATTGGAGACAAAAAGAAATGTCAATATAGTGTTTCAGCAATCATAATCATTTGTTAAACCCAGTCTTCTCTGTATAACTCCACAATCACCTTTGATCTTTCCCCCACTCTTTAGGATATTTGTGCTATGTCCTTTCTAACTTTCATTTTGGAAGAGGCTGTCGATAATATGGGATAAGGGAATGGAACTAGTTGATGTTCTGGAAGGGCTGGCCCCTCTACATTTCAGGACTTATCTGGTCCAGGGACTCATTTGGATGTTGTAGGTTTCTGGAAAGCTACCCTAGTGCATGGAAACTTTGTAGAATCTTATATAATACCCTGGGTATTCTTTAGGATTGGCAGGAATGGTTTTGGTTGGGGTTTGGCAAGTTATGATAGGTAGTAATGTCTAACTGAATCTTTCTAAGAGTGACCTCCAGAGTAGCCTCTCAAGTCTATTTGAACTTTCTCAGCCACTGGTACCTTATTTGTTACACTTTTTTTCCCCCTTTTGGTTAGGATGGCAATGTTGATCTATGGTGCCAGGGCCAAACTCATCCCTGGGAGTCATCTCCCACACCACCAGGGAGACTTTCACCCCTAGATGTCATGTCCCATGCAGTGGGGAGGGCAATGATTTCACTTGCAGAGTTGGGCTTAGAGAGAGTGAGTCCACATCTGAGCAACAGCAGAGGTCCTCTGCAAGTAACTCATACCTATAGGTAGGCTAAGCTTCTCCGCTACATACGTAAACTTCATAAGAGCCAGCCTCCAGATCAAGGGCTTGGCTTATTGATTTGCATGTCCCTAATGTTTAACACAGTATCAGGGGTTTCCTTGGTGTTAAAGTTTAATAGTTCCATATTTTTTCTCCCATCCCTCAAGGGACTTTGCCAATACTATTTGATTATCTGCTTAATGTACTGTAGGATGTATCCAGGCATTATGATAAGCTATACACAGTTAAAGGCCCTCATTCTTATCCTGGGCTTCTGGTGTTTGGTTTGTTTAAATGATCTCTCGAGACAGGTTGAGTTAGATTATGTACTACAGAAAATTTAGGTTCTGGACAAAAACCTTTATTCCTTTGGTCTCAAAGAGTAGATAAGGTTCTAAAATGTCTTCCTTACCCCTATATTCTGAATTACATTAATCCTGACCTGATCAGCTTCATCCTTATCTCTAAATACCAGGTTATACATATATAAAATAGCCTCTCAAAATCCAGAAATAACAATTACCAGTCCAGACTAAATGTCACTGCTATAAGAGCTTACAATCTAGGCCCCTGTTTTCTTAAAAGCGTTTTCTAAAGGAGATCATACAAGAATTGGTCTTTTGGTTTTTGGCTTTTTTGCCTCACCATATGTCCCACAGATTCATTCACATTGTTGCATACCTCACAACTTTGTTCCTTTTTTATAGCAGCACAATATTCAATCATATGTATATACCATCATTCACCAATCTCCTTCTCAGTCAGTGCATCCTTCAGCCACCTCCATTTATTGGGCATCATGTATAATGTCCAAAGTCAACAGTCTATGTACAATCGCATTTTTGTTCCCAAGAAACACACCCTTACCAAATAGAAAATCTAAACCTGCCCTTAACACTTGTCCTTCCCCCCATTATTTATCCCTAGTGTTGTGGTACTGTTGATGTTTTCCTGTTAAACATAGCCTATAGCATGCAATAGCAGTTTTCCTTCTATACCCTGAACTTCTATGCTCTTTGAACAAGATTCATTCCTTTGCAATAGTTCATGCAAAAAAACATGGAATGCTTCATGAATTTGCAGGTCATCCTTGTGCAGGGGCCATGCTAATCTTCTCTGCATCATTCTAATTTTAGTATATGTGCTGCCAAAGTGAGAACCTTTTTCATAAATATTTTTAAATAGATGGTTTGTTGATGTTATATTCATAAAAGTTTATGGGAGAAATCACAAGAAGCAATTAATAGAATTGTGGTGGCCCTGAGAATCACAGATCTTGGTGCAACTTAGATCTTGGTTGCAGAGAGCATAATTGGTAGGGAAACCATTCTGCTGGGTCCTGGAGTCCATTCCTGCAATCAGGCAGCGGACATGCTTCCCGCCTACTGCTCCCAGCCAACATCCGCCACAGCAGGAACAGTAATGCAGACCTGTTCCTTAGAGATGGGACTCCTTTCATGCATGACTTTAGGTTTAGGACTTCCCAGTGGTCTAGCTGAGATTTCCTTAAAACTGCACTTGGAGGTTAAGATCCTTCCACCAAACCTTCCCTTCTTTCCTGTCTCCTTCCCTTGGGGTCAGAACTGCATCAAGGTTTGATCACTCTCCCAGCATGCCCCAATTCTCACCCAAGTGTCTCTCATGGGCATTTCCTCATATAAATTAATTGTGTTTCTAGTCCCATCTCGTTGTCTGCTTTTCAGGGGATCTGCACTAACAGAAGAACTTTTCCATTTTCCTTGGTTAATTGCACTTGCAGAAATGAGGGACAAATGGGACATTTCATTTTAATTATCTGGTTTCCTATATCATTTGACTTTTCCAGTCATATACACACAGAACTTTTAATTTTGAAAATGTGAACAGATGTTGTGAGGGTAGAGAGTGTATGGAAATTTTATTTTTATTTTTTCTTCTTTAAACTCCCCTGTTTTATAAGGAAAAAAAATCAACTTAACATTTCTATACTCTGCCTCCCCTCCCCCACAATTTCTATCACAGGAGACGCTACCTCATCTCTTGAGTGTCATCTCCCAAGATAACTTTAAGAAATTCAGATATGCTTATCTAAGTTCAGAAAACAATTTTGTTGGCAATGAGTCCAGAGAGAAAAAAGACAAAAACAAAAACAAAGCAAACAAAACGACACAACAAAACTAGGAAATTTAATTACCCAAAGCGGACATTTTATACTATTATGGTTCCAGATGTTACCACTAGATGGCACTGTGCAACACAGGTTAATTGAAGCTTGGTAAAGCCCTTTTGAATTAACAGAATGGTGATTATGACCCAGTGACTTAGGGATAACCAGCTAGCACACCAGCAGGTAAACTTAAACACCATTACAAGGACAGCAGTGACTAAGGCCAGACTTACTTGGCTGTAAATAAAGTTTTGAAGGTTTAAGAGAAGTTGAAGCCTGCCACTGATCCCACTAAACAACAGTATTCTACTATTTATTCCTCTAGCTCTGTGCTTGCAATGTCGTTTTTACTATATCACTTTTCGGCAGCAGAAGTCCCTATCTATGCCAATATCAATGCTTATTCCATTTTTATGCTTCAGGATATATGGCATTTCCTGTTCAAATCAGCAAAGAGAAAAAGAGATACTGAGTTGATTTGTTGCACTTGTAAGTGCGGGAGTAATTGTTTTCTTCTTTGCTTTTAGATGTAGTTGCACTGTATATGTGTATTAGTTAGGGCTCTCTGGAGAAACAGAATCAACAGGAAATATTAATAAATATAAATTTGATAAAAGTGTCTCATGTAACTGTGGGAACATGGGGTCCAAAATCCGCAGGGCAGGCTGTGAAGCTGACAATTCCAATGGAGGGTCTGGATGAACTCCACAGGAGAGGCTCGCCGGCCAAAGCAGGAAGAGCCTGTCTCTTCTGAATCCTCCTTAAAAGGCTTCCAATGATTAGATCAAGCATCACTCATTGCTGAAGACACTCCCCTTAGATGATTACAAATGGAATCAACTGTGGATACAGCTGATGTGATCATGATTTAATTCTATGAAATGTCCTCTTCGCAACAGACAGGCCAGCACTTGCCCAACCAGACAAACAGGTACCACCAGTTGGCCAAGTTGACACACGAACCTGACCGTGACAGTATGCAATTCATTTTTTAAAGGAAACCTTTTAAAAGGTGGGCTTGACAGATTCATTATTTGACTTCCAAATTTTGCATTGTCTCCAAGCAGATTCATTAATATCAGACTTCAAGTCTTTCTTAGTCTTTCTGGTACTCTATATATTGCCAACCTAGCACACACAACTTTGGCTGATCGCAAAATCAGAGTGCCCTTATAGCACTTAATGGGGAGATTGAGAACACATCCTCCCACAAGTTGTACTTGCTTCCCTCTTCATTATTTTCATAAATGATGACAACCTCATGGGGGAAATGAAGTGCTTTGTTACTAACTGATCAGATTAAAAAGAAGAGGTCCTCAACTTCTGCTCTTATTATCAAACAGAAACACGCTGTTACTCAGAGTTCACAAGTGCTAACAGCAGCAGGTAGCGGTGGACTGCCAGGCCTTGGTGATGAGATGTGGTCGGTCCCCTCAGGGATAGACTAGGATAGCTGATGCTACACCCAGCTTCCTCTCTTCAAGTCAGCACTGTCCGCATCAAAAAAAGACATCATGGGGTACGAGGGTAGTTCGGTGGTAGAATTCTCGCCTGTCAGACAGGAGATCTGGGTTCGATTCCTGGCCCATGCACTTCCTAAACAAACAAACCAACAAAAACAAAAAACAAAAAATTCAACAAATGGTGCTGCAATAATGGGATACTCACTTGGAAAAAGAATGACATGTGATGCCGCCATACAGCATACAAAAAAAAAGATATCACGATTAAGAAAAACTGGAGCATCTGAGCCAACTTTGAATTTCATCTCCAAGGCTTCTGTTTTTGCTGCCACGAATGGATTACCAAAGCTGCTCCACAGCCCCTATCTCTATCTCAGAGCCGAGCAAGGACACTGGTTTGTTTTGGTTTTGATTAGTGTGCCTATCTGGGTTCATTTCCAGAAAATTCTAGGTTGAGTATTTCATTCCTTTACTACAACGCAGGGATAGCAAAAGTCCTTGTTCCTCTATTCTCACTTCTCAGCAAGGATAGATGGACATTTGACATGATAAAGATTTCTAGAGGAGGAAGAGAATGCCTTTCAAGTGTTTTATTACATGTTATAATGCTTCCTTAATCTTGCCTTGATAAAATAAAAAACAGATGTGTGGCAGTGGCGTGACCCTCACTTAATAAACTTTAATGCTAACACTGTATTGCTTCTTCACAGGCTGGCCAAACTAGTTCAAATAGACTAGGAGAGTGGCTCATTGGCATCTCTTTTTTTTTTTTTTTGTCCGTCATGTCTGATCTGATTTGCCATAGGTTTGAAACATGCTAGTTTTTCAGTAATGTCTAGCTTTGTTGTAAGCCCATGACATCCTTATCACACTGGTAATTCCTTATTTGGTGCCTGTTTTCTCATGGTCCTTTAAGATTCATGATAGAAGATTCTGTACCTGTTTTGCTCATGGCTCTATCAGTGGTAAATACCACAGTACCTGCCACAGAATAAGTTCTCAATGAGTATTTATTGTATGAATGAAATAAATAAATGAATAATGAAATAAGTAAATAAATAAATTTCTATTTCATCATGACCCAATTTATTTTGGGACCCAGGCCAGAAACACTTTGACATCTTAATTAAATTAACAGCTCTATATGTCCTGGCAGGATTACTGGAGATCAACTATAAAGATATTTAGATGCATATGCCCAATATATATTATAACCCCCCCTCCTCACCCCTGCAAAATTTCTATGATCCTTTTCTCTCCTCTTCAGTTTAGGGACTCTGGGTTAGATGACTATTATCTGCTGAAGTTCAAGTCTAGATAATGAATTTGATTAGGTACATTTAAAGCTGGAATGAAGATATTGGCAGTAAATGAATCTAGTCCCTGCAGAGCTCTGTCGAATGCTTAGGAAACTATACAACATAGATTCCACCCAATTCTGAAGTTATTTTGGCCAGGGTGGCAGTTAGTAAGATTAATTATTTTAGAACATTTAATTGGATCCCATAACTTATCACGAGTTAGGATCGCATCTCAATTATCCAAGAGTGCGATTCTGCGCTGTGACTTGGGGCCTGATTCCCTGCACTGAATGACCACTCCCTCACCTAAGAAGGACATTTCTGCACCTAGAGGGGGCCTAGGATAGGTAGAGAAAGCAGAACAAGTGGAAATCTTGAGAGTGTCCCTGCATTTGAAAATAAAAGCCCGACCATTGATATAAACGCTCATAGTTTTTCTAGGCTATGTATTCCCTATATCTTTCCCATTAGCATGGACAATCCCTGAATCACAGAAACAAAGATGAAAGCATCCTTAGAGACTCACCATCCCTGGCAGATATCTTCCCAGTCCCCACTGATGATGATGGAGTCCTATTTTAAAGCAGCCTTTATTTCATTGATAGGCAGTTCTAATGTTGGAAATTTCTAATTTTGGTACGAAATCTGCATTTTATGCCTTTTATATGGAGAGAGAAAGAGAGAGAGTGTGTGTTTGTATGTGTGTGTGTGAATCTGTTATGCGATATTCCACAGGATATAAGCAAAAAATTCTGCCACTGCCCTTTCAAACCTGTTCTGTAGAACCAGATTTTCCTCGCTACTTGGATGACATTTTAGGCAGCTCTGTAATTTTTTTCTTTTTTTTTTTTCTGGAGAGGGTGACTCTCAGATAATAAAATATCCTCTGCTTGTTATTAGTAAAGTTCTCATTTCAGGATTATATGTCTATTCTTACACAATTGTCAAAATTCTGAAGTTAAGGCTGCTCCTATCTCCTGACTTCTTGGCTGCCCCAGACTCTGGAAGCTTGCAGTGGGAAAGAAAGGGACAGTCCCTTTCTCACTTTTTCTTTATTTCCCCAGTTGTATTTCTCCCTCCCCACCCTCTCCCCAGCTAGCTTCTTTGGTATTGAGTTAGGTGGAAAGGAGAAGCTTAAGAGGTAGGAAAGGTCTTATATGGCAGGTACAACAATGGTTTAGTATTGATGGTTCTGGGTTTGAAGTATATTTAAATCTTATGCTGGGCTTTTGTAAATTACTTAGAGATTGCTCCATGACTTTACCTGGACTCCTCTTAGCACAGACAGATACCTTCTCTGTTGGCCATTCACAACCCTTCAGACGTCGGATGATAAACCAATGCAGGTTCTCTTTTGGAGTCTAACTTTCTCTCAAAGTAACCCTCTTGGGTAAATTCCCTTTTAGATGAAGATGCCTTTCTCTTCTGTCTGGCCCACATCT
This sequence comes from Myrmecophaga tridactyla, assembly GCA_004026745.1. Taxonomy (NCBI): domain Eukaryota; kingdom Metazoa; phylum Chordata; class Mammalia; order Pilosa; family Myrmecophagidae; genus Myrmecophaga; species Myrmecophaga tridactyla. The sequence continues at coordinate 73,893 of PVIY010003288.1, read as the reverse complement.
CATTCATGGGAAATACTCATCTCCCAGGGCTTTAGCCTGAATAGTGCCTTTATGAGAATTACAGAAAGCGCTCCCTCAAGAAAGATGCAGTCTTGCAGAACACATGGCTTGACGAGTCAGCAATGCCTTTGTGCAAAGAAAAACGCACACCCCTTAGGCTGGGTAGAGGAGGGCCCATCCCTGTGGATTGAAGAGGTTCTTTCAGCTCCACTTATCACCTCAGCCAAGCACTTTTATGCAGCACACAAACCACATGGCCATACATGGAAGGCTGGATGTAAGAGACTTCCATGGCAGCTCTTCCTCTCGTTCTATTGCCAGAGGTCCGTTGGCCACCTTGAAGCTTTGGCTGGTGTGGACCTGCTATTGGTCTCTGTGTTGCACTGACTCCTGAGGGACAAATCAAGTTCTCCAAGTGCTTCCACAGGTCCCACTCTGCTTCCCTCCTGCAGGGTAGGGAAAATACCACTGCTCTCCAACTCTCTCTCTTTAACAGCATAATCCACTGTCAGACAGTATACCACCAACCCTTTTACAGCCCCCAGGACAGTGTCGGACTGAGATCATCAAACACTATTGCGCTACTCCTGGGCAGGTCTAACTCAGGAGGTCAGGCACCTCCCCGAGGAGTGTGGAAATTCTTGTCAAGTGATAGTTTGCTCTCAGCCTTTTGTGATCTGAATCAAAAGAGAAATTTTAAAAAGCTCCATTTTAATATCCTCTCACATTCAGGTAAAACCCATATTCGTGTTGCTTCTGCACAGTGCAGAATTCTTACGCTCATTTACATGCAACCAGTTCAGATATTTGAAGACAGCTGATCTGCCATCTATACACCTAGTCTGCTTTCCTGAAAAATGACAGTGGCACTCAGCTCCTTTTGCATCCTGATTTCCCTCTTCCAGTTGTGCTCTCTAATTTGCCATGGTCTTTAAAATGGTTGACCTGTAATTGAATGTAATACTCCAGATGTGGTTTGACCAGAATATAGGAAGATGATTACTTCCCATAAACTAGAAATTATACTTTTATTAACTCAGTCTAAGATCCTTGGCTTTTTAGCAGCCACATCACACTGAATTACAGAGTTGACTGTAATTTAAAATAGTATGCAATTTAAAGTGAGTGCTATTCCCCTGCCAGCTGGATAGGGTTTCCCATTTAAATGGAACATTTAAGCCAAAATGAGGTTAATATGTGGCCAGAGGTGGCATTAGACCCCCAAAGCACATTGGGTTCCTAAATTGGTTGACTAATAAGTGTCACAAATCAGCTCAACTGAAACTGGAAGTGTCAACTTCCCTGACTCCTTGACAACAGGAGGAGAAATTGAGGGGAAGGAGGGAAGTAATAAACAAGTCATTTTTCAAAAATATTCATAGGTATTTTGTCCAAAGGAATATGCTTATTTATTGTTCTCTTTTTCTCTTCAGATTATAATGTGATCTTTAAAATTCAACTGTCTCTGATTTTTTTTAAAAGAACAACATGCTTCTGATTATAAAATAAATGTTCATTGGGGGGATTTGGAAAATATGGTCAAATATAAAGGAGAAAGATTAACCTGTATCCTTGGAAATAACACCGTTAAAATTTTTTAGCATCAATACTTTTTCATTTGAAATTGCTCTAGCATGTGTGTGTATGTGGGGGAATCACATGAATTAAGCCACTTTATGATATTCCTCTTTAAAAACAAAGACAAATACTGTTTTCAACGAGCAAGTGCTTTGCTGAGAAATATTTATGGAGAACATGCCTAATAACTCATTACTCAGGAATTAAAGAAATGTGACCCATAAATTGTCTTTATCTATTAGGTAGAACCATAAAACACTGCTATACTTGGGGGTAAAAAGTGATCAAATATCATGAATGACATATGATCCAACATATAAATTTGTGGCAAACTTTCAGAGTGTCCCAAGATTTTTGGATGTCTAAAGACAATTCTTCCTTGTTTGATATAAGTAGCTCATTTCCGTTTGGCTAGAGAATGGGCATCATTTGGCAACATGCTGCCCATGCCTGTTTTTTGATGAGTGAAATACAAAGACTAAATGGTCAAAAAGTTTGCATAAATATTATGGTGTTAAGTATATTTTGGTATACCCTTAATGTATTCAGTAATTGTGATCTCAGATAATGTGTTTCTAAATTATGACTTTTTGATTGCTCTGTACCCTATTTTGAATTTGATAGGGCTGACTCAGGACTGTAGATTAATGTCCTCAGGAGGGCTGAAATAATGTAGGCAGTTTCTTCAGTCCCACTCTTGCATTTTTTGGAAATCCAGGCCTGTACATCTATGCAAACACATTTTCAAATAGGTTGAATAAAACCTCCCTCTCTGGGTCCAAATAAAATACCTTAAGAAGAGAAGCATAAATCTAATTACTGATATCAATCTTCCATGTCAGTAGCACTTGGGTGAAATAGAAATACATTTTTTGTTGTGATTATTGCTTAGTGATCAGCTGTTCAATTGAATTGGCCTTCATTTTCCATTTTCCTTACCTTTCAAGCTATAATTAAAGTCTGATATCAAATCTCATTCAAGCACTCATCAATAACTTCCACTTAACTACTTTTAAGAAGACAACCAGCCTTTGGGCTCAGACAAGGAGGCTACAATTCACAACATACTATTTAGAGCACCCTTAAAAGCCATCCTGGTCAATATTTCAAACCAGTGCCCAACTCCTTTTACGAGAGAGAAGGAATTAACCTTATGTGCCCTCATAGCAATGTTTTGTCTAGGTGAATGTAAATCATTTAGATTGAAAATGTAACAAGATAAAGAACAAATTTTCTCTCAGCACATGGGTGAAGTGGCACATCTAAGAAAAGAAAAGCAGTCATTTCCCTTGCATTGTGCTGGAAACATAAAGAAGGATCATGCTAAGTGTGAGCTGAGCAAGCTGCCTGTTAGGCTGGTGGGAGATGGAAGAGGTCAGAGGCAGCGCCAAATAGGACAGCCAAGATGCAGGTTGCATGGAAATACAATCGCATGCAAGCTATTGTATTTAACATTGTTTCATTTTATTTACAATTAAAAATATTTATGACCACTGCTGATTCCCTCAGGACATTGAGCGATACCGTTCCTGCTTCACAGAAAAGAAACTGAAGCTGGGGGAAATTGGTTAGCTGGCTACCACAGAGCCAAAACTGGAATGCAAGACTTCTGGATCTGTGATCTGTGCTGCCTCCGTTATCCCACAGCTGCTAAAGCTTGAGTCTTCTCTCTCCTAATATAAAGCCAGCTAGTGAGGTATATTCAAGATCAGGTCGTGGAGGGGCCCATCCCCTGTGTACAGGGAGTAATAAGAGCCAGCGTCCTTCTACTCATGAGTGTGAAGGCAAATTCAATGCCAGACTTCAAGTCAATTAATTTAAAACCACTTTCTCTTTGCAGAAGTTGGCACGAAACTTGGCAAGTAAGTGTAAACATTGTCAGGTAGCATAAAATTTAATTGCAGCGATTAACTTTTCTTGGTTTAATTTTTTTCAAAATCATAAAAGAAGCATATGTACCTTTTTTTTTAACTCAAAAATGTGAAGAAGTGTATAAAATGTAAACTAAATGATCTCCCATCCCATTTCCCTACTCTCATGGCCACTCTTGTTCTACTCCCTGGAGTGTAACCATTTTGACTATATCTTGTTTTTGTTAATCTGGTAGGTATCACTGCAATTTTAAGTAGTGGGTTGTGTTTAATTCAATTTCTCATCTATAAATGTACAAGGTTTCCATTACAATGTACTATAAAAGATGAGCAATTTAACTCCCTTTTGCTACCTCCCACATTGCCTCTTTTCTCTTTCTTTCACTTTTTATTAATTATATTATTAAGCTTTGTTCGTCTTTTGGAATTTTTATAGCTTTGAATAATATACCTGGTTAAATACTCATATATGAGTCTGAAACTATGGAAAGTTTGACAGTGCTTTGTGCTCGGGTGGGTATTATGGATTGAAGACTTCACCGTAGGGTAAAGCGGGACAATACAAGCTTTATTTAGGACTCACCAGAAGGCCAGCACCAATTTGTTGTATTAAAATACTGAAATTTGTTAGCCTCTGTATGTAGGAAAATGCCCTTTCTGGTAAAGGGCATTTTATTATATCATTAATTTGGGAATACTCCATGTGTTTTATCTTGTTGGCCGAAGTAGACTTCACTGAACCAATAGATCAGGCAAACGTGCCCAGGTCAGCAAGAAGGGAATTTCTGGTCAGAAAGACACTGGAAGATCCAGAAAGGATAAAGGGGAAGAAACAATTTTGAGGACCATGAGAGAGGGGATGGGAGGTGGTTCACGTGTGTTGGAGAAGACAGTAATCAAAATGCCATAATCATGATGGAGATTTTAAATTAGGGCAAAAGGACAGACACTGAGGCTGCAGCATCTTGGGTATGTTTTCTGTCTTTCTTCCATGGGCATGTCTGTAAATAGCATAAATAAACCAAGTGCTTTGGATCAACTTTGACCTGTGTAACTTGCCAACTCTAAGCGAACATGGAAATGAGAAATCATTAAGTCCATTCTCTTGGAGGTTTCTATGAGTTAGAGTGGATTGTCAGACACATGTAGCAATTGATTCTTTCCCTATCTCCTACACTTACTGTCTGAGAGTCTTGGGCATCCTCATAGAAATCAAGGAAAACAATATTTAACAGACTAAAAATGCAAAATATCTAATATATCTAATATCTAATATCTAATACTTTTTACCTGCTCTATACTTAGGGTAAAGTGTTTTGGCCAAGATTCTGCTCTTCCCCTCTCCTCTCTTCTCTTCTCTTCTCTTTGTCTTCCCCATCTCTATCATATAGCATTATTACATATATCTTGTTTAGAATACCTCAGTCTTGACACATATATGGCCTCAGGACTGGAAGCAAAGTTATTTTTTAAGATCAACACAAATTTAAATATCCATTTAACATTAAGAAAAACTGAAGAGATTTCAATATAGAAGAGTATTTTTACTTTGCCCTTGAAAGCTTAGCTTCTATGCAATGCTTCTAAGTGAAGGTGAAATTAAAGATGAGATTGATCCTCATATTAAGATGAACAGTTTTTCTACATTCATAGCCTATAGCTTCTCCCTTACCAAAATGTGTGTTGATGCTTGGAAGGATTGTTTTAAGAAATCAATAATTTTTCATTATCAGTATTTTAGGAAGAGAAACTGTTAAAGTATTTTATTAAGTTCTGACATAAAATATATCACCTGTATTTCAACAATTTTCCATGAAATATGCTTAATCATCAAGTACTCCACAATCGACATTTCTCTAATACAGTTTTTAGATAGAGCTTGGAAATTTCTATTTTCCAGAATCCTATAACAATATTTTTATATTCTGTATTTGAGAAGTGATTTGATACACATCACCAATAGCAGAAAGCATTACAATAAAATGGCTCAATGCTACTATAAATTTTATATAAAAGTTTTAAATTCCTTTTCTTGCATTTATTCGGAATTTTCCTTTACCTATGTTTTTTAACTGACTCAGAAATATAAGGGGGAATAGACACTGTATTTTAAGGTATTTCACATACTATGTTTTCTTCCAATTTGAATGTAACACATTTTGTTTACATGTGATTATGAGATTCTTAAAATGACTATTCAAGCAACATCACAGGTACCCACAGTTAAGTTAGAGACCTTTTGATGCATCCCAATTTTTATGATATCAATCATATGCCAACAAGCATGTATGGCTGAGTGAAAGTTTTTACCTATATATCAGTAGGGATAGTATTTGTCCACTGAGCATCAATATATCATTTCTGCCTGTGATACCTGTTCATATGTTATTCTCCACTGACCACAGTATTTTCATAACATGTATATAGCTTAATTGGTGACTATACGACTTTTACATAAACAAGAAAGGTAATATACACATGGGCACAGTTTCATAGACCTGTAGATAGCTAATAAAGTAATGCACTTAAACATTGGCATAAATTTATATGTTTCAAACACCCATCTGAGTAAGTCCATTTTGACGTGGGAGAAGGGAATTGACGCATAACTTGGGGACTAGATAATAAAGTTCCAATTGTAGAATAGAATTCTAGGGTGGTTCAGTTCAGAAGAGTTATTTGATTCAGGACTCACTGTTCAGCCTCATGGCTGGCTCTGTATGGATCATACAAAGAAAGAGAAAGTCATTACTTGTGCACATGAGGAGTTCATTGATTTTCTTCTGCTGCACACAGGAAGTAGAATTTAAATTAAAATAAATATTGGGGGGATTTGGTAAGTATAAAGGTGGCAGAGCTTGAACCCAGAGCCCTGACAATGGGTGTCATTGATCATGGGCTGACTGATTGAATGGATAAAGGAGATGCTTATGAAATGAACGTTCATGTAGAAATAATGGTGAGAGCTTCATTAGATGAGAAGAATTGGTCCCTATGGATGGAAGCTATAACTTAGACATTCTGCACAGGCATAACTTTAAGTGGTCTTATTCTTATTTCTTTTGTCCATGGAAATGTTGCCAGCCTAATTTGTTTCAAGAAGGGGGAGAAAAGCAACCATGTCAAATTATATGTCCTAATTTGGGGCTTGGAAATTATGGTCCCCAAACATATGAGTGAATATTTTAATAATTAATTGATGGACTTTACGATACTTGGGTTCTATACGTTTCCTTTCAGACGACATAAATTCCACAAAGATAAACTTCTCCGAGAACATAGTCTATATTAAATATCAGATATTTGAAAATGGAGTATTTATAGTAGGTTTTATCTTTGCTCTCTTAGCATGACCTGTCCTCTTTCACTTATATTATTTTCCTCTTTTCTATAATAGATCAATAAATTTTACCTAAGTAATAAAGCAATTTTGTAGAAATCAATCTTCAATCCTGATTTATTCTGAGCGGTTTGAGTCAATGACTGAGAGATGATGATTCACTATCTTTGTCTGCCATTTGTCTGCCAACTGGTTTTCATAGCTTGGTGAGAGAACAGTTGTATCTAATCCTCCTCTTTAACTCATCCCCAGAGAGACTTCATTCAGCTGGTCTCTGAAATAACTTGGGTGGCTAGGATTTACGAACAGGGGTTTAAAAGATAGAAAGAGAAGGGAAAAGGAAAAGAGGGAGCAAAGGAGGGAGAGACAGGCAGAATAAGAGCAAGGGAAACTTAACTTGGTTTGGTAGGAAAAAAATTTTTGTTGTGCATGTTAGAGGTAGATTTTTCCTACCAGGATGAAATAAGCAATAATGGTGGGTTAGCAAAAGGTCTTGGTTCATTAGAGGAAATGTGGTAATTTTCTCAATTGAGGTAGAAATTCACAGGAGGAAGCTCCATAAACAATCTCAATGTGTGACTTAACAGCTGTCTTTTGCATCCACTCAGGTTCATAATATGGTGGGAAAAAAAGATGGAGAGCATCATGGTAGAGCCTTCTTTCATTTGCCTCCTTTCTCAACACACACACACACTAAGCAAAGGCTTTAATGATTAATTCTGCAGACTTTCATCTGAGGCAGATTAAAACAAAAATAAAAAAAGGTGCCAGCAAAACCCACAGCTTACATGGACGAGAGGAGCAAACCCTGAAAGGGCTTTTATCTCCTGCCCATCATCTCAAATTGTCTTGTTTACCCCTTGAATCCTGATCAGGCACCATTACAGCACTCAGTGTCCACAAAACTCTTGTGAAGGGAAAATTAATTCTGAATTACTGGCCCCATAACTGCCTGCTTCTTCACATTATCTGTCAGGAAAATAAGCAGACAATAGCTAGCTAAGTGGATTTCTGTTAGCTGCCATTCAAAGGAGAAGGGACAGGTGTTCAATGGGGCTTCTTTCTTTCCCCAACTGCTATTTAACAATACATACAGAAGGAGTTTAATTGCCTGCACCCACCTGCACCCTTGTCATTTCTTGGCTTTATTGGTTTTAATGAAAATATTAACTGCACTCTATGAACAGCGGCTAAGTGACATTTTGATTGAAATATACAGGGAAAGGTATAATGGGAGCAGGCATTATTACAGTTTTAATAGAAACTGAAAGAAGTAACATCCAAAACATTTTTTTTGCTATTGTTATGCATATGGCTTGTCCTGAGAAGGGTAATTGGGGAGTGAAAAAATGTTTGGTTGTTGTTAAAAGACCATCTCTCCTTAGCTACCTATTTTTTTTCTAGAAGAATAAAGTGGCTCAGTCTTTGGCACATTTTCTTTCGTTCATGAGCTACACCTTCGGCTGCATCCTTCTTCTCTGGAATTACATGCATTAGAGTTTCTAGAGAGAACTTTAGTTTCTTGACATTAATATGAATGAAAATGATGTCTGACCAGGCACTCAGCTGACCAGGTAGAATAAGGGGTAGCAATGCCTCTCGCCCGTCAGCCAAGACAGGCATTTGCTTGAGCCAATTTCTTTAGACTCAAAAGAGAGAAAGAAAAAGGTACAAATAGAAGCTGTGCATGAATTATCCTCAATGCATGTAACGGGTCCAATTTTTTTTGTATTTCAATCTTGTTCATTATAAGTTAATACATATTAACTTATTATGTATTGAATATAAAATTAAAATGAACAGTCATCCTCAACAAACATGTATTTACACACACACAGACCCACATAAAAATTACCCCTTAGAGTAAAAGGGTTGCCTGCATACTATTTCTTCAATAACATATCCTCTGTTCATCCAAGATTTAAAAAATCAGTAAGTTTACAATATATTACAGTGTTAAAGGAGGATACAGAAATCCAGCAGGACATATGTCAAATATCTTGTGAATACAAATAATGTCCCAAGTAATTGTACATTACACACCCGGATAAATGATATATCTCTCATTCATGTGTTCATTCATCCATTCATCTGTCCATTGTTTCAGAATCTTTTGGCTGCAAATAATAGAATACTCTCTAAAAGTAGCTTAAGAAATAAAAGTAATTAATTAACTCATTTAGCCAGACACACTGAGGCAAGGTAATTCTACATGTGGTCCGACATTCAGCAACGCCATCAAGAAACCAATCTTTTCTCCATTTCTTTTCATTCATTGTAAACCTATTGGTCTTCATTTCTAAGCTTGCCTCTCTTGGTTGCAAATTGGCTAAACATATCATATTCTTAAAAGACAATATTCAGTGGCAGGAAATCTGAGTGTCTTTATTTGGGAAGGAAATTCTAAAAAGCCCAGGTCCCATTGGTAGAGCTGGTTCACAGGCCCAGTCTTTAACCAGATCCTGACAAATGAGGCATGATATTTCTATTAATGGCTTAGACCAATCATGATTCTTAAGGCTGGGCCAGTGGTATACTGTTAAATGTTTAGTAACCTGCTCCCTGGGAAGAAAGAAAAAAGCAAGCAGTAATGGTAACATGAGCTGATTTTCGTGGTGTAAATATACCTATCAAGGCTGATTTCAAGTTATCACCATGACTTCATGAAGACAGAATTGGGAAGATGTGTGCATTGACTCCCTCAGGTAGTACAAGATGTTTCCAGTATTCCACAGGGCTGAATCATCATTTCTTGAGCCTAATGTCCCCAATACCCAAAACTAAAGTGGAGTTATTTTAGAAAGAAGACTGAGAAATGGTTGTTAGGCATATTACCTATGATGTCTGCCACATTCATTTATTCATTCATCTAACACATAATTTTGATGCCCCCTTTGTGTCAGATATTAAGGATGAGTACTAGACCCTTTTGAGGGTCCTCCTTTTTCTGTACCCCTTTATTAGAGAATCTGCTCATTCCCACAACCTCTCCCAATTGAGCAGTGAACAATGTACCATGTACCCATCCCCTGGTTCCCATTACATATGACCTGGAGGGAACCATGTACAAAGCAACATAAGGGCTCGGCACAAAGAGAAACTGTTCAAATCAGTCTTTCCATATTAAGAATGGAAAGTGATCAAGAGTGGAAAAATGGAACTGATGCTCAGAGAGTAGAAAAATGAAAGAGGCAATAGGGTTGCAGAGAAATGGAAAGAGTGATCTCAATTCTTTATCAGTTATTATCCACTTGAGGCTCAGCTGCTCCTCATTCTCTGTGCTTGAATAAGGCCTTGCAATATATACTTGTGTGGCCACCATTTTATTTTTTCCCATTGATTAGGGATTTTTAATGATTACTTTTATTATCTCAAATGTATTCCCTTTCCTTGCAATGAAAACAGTCTTGACTAGAACAGAACAAAACACAGCGCAGCAGTGAGCATGAAATTTCTCAGTTCCTCAGTGAGTTCATTATCTAGTTGTGGAAATACAGAAAAATGAACAAACAATTACTTTGCAGTGCAACAATGCTTCATTTAGGGTAAGTACACAACATAATGGGAGCCCATCAGAGGGACACTTGCCTAATTTTTAGGGATAAGAGAAGGTTCTTGGGTGATATTTAAGGAGTTTCAGAATTACTTGGTGTACCGTCAAAAGAATATTTGCTCACTCTAATTACAGGGTATTTCAGGTACGAACTTATTAGTCTCAACTTTACCCCTATTCTTCCCAGATTCCAGGTTCTGGGGGCACTTCTCACTGCACTGCTCTCACATCCAGATTAGAAAATAAGTAGTTGTCACTAGTAACTATGTCAACTGTTCAAACACTTCCTAATAAAAAGAGGGAAAGAATTGTCTTACAAGCCCTTAACACCGAACACATTTTTACAGAAGGCATTGAAGAAACTGACAGAGGTCACTAATTTTTCTAAAGCAGTTTTGATGAATTAGGCTGTTTCAGACACAATAAAACAAAAACAAAATGAAACAAAAAGTGTTAAAAAGAAAAAAAATGAGAAAAACAATATTGCTTCAAACAATTTTCCTCTGAAGTGTGATTTTTGGGTCCTACCTTGTATAGGTAAAATAGTACATATGGTTTCTTATGCAGAATTCTGCATTTTAAGGGTCTTCTGACATCTGATTAAGTCCTTCCCAGACAGTGATGCGTTATAGTCAGCCTATTTTGGAGGAAGATAAAGGGCATGTTTCTGGGTGAAATACAAAAAGAATCGGGTATGTATTTCATGCAAACTCTTCCTTTCTGCCAGCTTTCCTTCCCTTCCTTCATTGCTGGCCTTCACTTCCTGGCTCAATTCCAGTTTATGCAATTACATCCTGATTATCTGAAGCTCACCCTGCTGTCACTTCAATTAGTTAAGGGGTTCTTCTTTACCTCTCCTTTAACAGTTTTGCTAAGTGGCTGTAGAGGCCATTATTGCATCCGCTGCACTTTAACTTCTGTTATCACTGAAGCCATCTCTGGGTCACATATAAACAGCAGAGATTGCCTATGGTGATGGCAGAAATCACACAATTGTTTTATAAAAGTCTCTGTCTTAAAATGAAAGAGTCAGAAAATACATCATTATGTACCTAAGAGGTGTGTCCCATCAGCCGTGATGCAGCTAGGTCCTTATAAAAATGAACTTAATATATGGGGGGGGGGAGGTTTTCATGGTAGAATGCTCGCCTTCCATGCGGGAGACCCAGGTTTGATTCCTGGACCATGCACCTCCAAAAAAAGAACTTAATTTATAATTTATACTTATCCAGCGTCATTAAAGCTGTGTTTCTTAAGTGTGGTCCATGGATCACTGGTATCGGGGTCCTAGGAATGAAGAGCTGTGAAACTGAAAATTTTCCATAGTTCATTCTGGCCCTTCTGAATCACAATATCTAGGACAATTTCTTGGTGATTCTGATGCACAATAAAATATGAAAACAACTGATTTAGAGGACACTTCTAGAGAAATTGACAAAAAATACGTATTCTGCCCTAAAGTTCTCTGAGTTTACCAAATGCACGGTATATAGTATTTCATCTCTTCTACTCTTTACTTTTATTTTTATTTGGGCTTTTCTTAGAGCACAACCATCTCTATCAAACTGTTGAAATAAATACTGTAATAATTTGAAGAGACTAGATTATGCTGCATGGATAAATATCAATGGTTTAAAAGAACACAATTTTATCTCTCATTCATGCTACATGCCTACTGCAGGTTAACTGACAGCCTCCATGTCATTTTTATTCCAGAACTTGGCTATCAGAGTAGCCACGATCTTAAACATTATAAATCACTGTGGCAGAGAGAAAGAAAATTCTAGAGCATCTCTATGAGCAATGAAGACTCCTTCTGAAAGTGATTCCTCCCACCCAATAACTGGGGCTGAGAAAGCCTACCCTGTCCCAGAGACAGGGAGAAGCAAAGCATTTGTGAACAGTGCTGATGACAATGTTGCACAAACTTGGAGATTTTGCCTCAGGTAAGGCCTCTAGGCAGAAGGGAAGTCACCCATTGTTTCTTACTTTTTACTCTCCCTTCCTTCACAAGGGAAAAAAAGTCCAAAATACTGCAAATTATACTACTAGCGACAGAGAATATGTCCAGTTTCATTCTGAGTTAGTTCTGTCATTCTTCTTGACTTGTAAAATTTAGTTAGTTTATGGTAGATTATATCTATCATTCCCATGATTTTAATATGAAAACCCAAAATTTCCTCTTCCCCAAAAGGTCTCAATGTTGATTTTCACACTGATCAACTTTCAAATCCCAGTTCTACCACTTATTAGCATAATATGACCTTGGATAAATTGCTTAAGCTCTTTGAGTTTCAGATTCATCATCTCTGAATGGGAGAAAATATCTAATCCTTGTGTGGTTGTTGTGAAGAGTAGAGAGATGAATAAAAACAACTACCACCCTACCTGGCCTGTTATAGGGCTTAATATATAATAATTAACCTAACATCTATTAACACTGCAGAAAAATAATTAGATCCTGTGAGTTTAACATAGGATCCTATGTGAGCTCATTTATGTAAAGATTTATTCTCTTAATCATTCACTCATTTATTCATTCATGATTTCAGTATTTATTGAGGACCTACAATAGGCCAGATATTGGAAAGGTGCTAAAGCTGCAAAAACTAACAAAGCACTCAATTGAATGAGGAGACATTTAAGCAGATCACACAAAACACGGTGATACGGTTTTGGCTGAAGGCAACACTAGGCTGGCAAAGCTGGGGAAGCCTTCACAAAGGAGATGATGGCTAAGATAAATTTTAAAGAGGTCTAAGAATTTACCACGTGAAAAAAAGAATTTCATTTCAGGTGCAGAAATAACGTACAAATACCTTGAAGTGGGAGAGACTATAGCACAGCTTGAGAACACGAAGGATTTTGATTATCACGCAAACATGGGTTCGAGTGTCAAAAGTGAGGGTAGATAGCTATGAACAGACCAGATCGGGTCTGCTTGAGAATACAATTTCGAATTGTATTCTAAGGTCAATGGAAAACCCAGGAGAGTGTTAATCAAGGATTGATGTAGTCTTGTTTGCATTTATGGTAATCACTGGGCACTGGTGTGGAAGGCCTCCTGGAGGGCCAGCCTGAAGGGCAAGGAGACTGTTCATAAGGTCCTTACCCGTGTTTATGGTAGGGGTGATGGGGACTAAACAGTGGGCGGTGCATTCTAGGAGGACCATAAGAGACTGTGGTATTTAGGTTCAGGTGTCAGCTTGGCCAGGTGAAGGTGCCTAGTTCTATTGCTGTGGACATGAGCCAATGGCATGTGAAGCTCATCTGTTGCTGATTACATCTGCAGTCAGCTAGAAGGCATGCCTGCTGCAATGAATGACGTTTGACTTAATTGGCTGGTGTTTAAATGAGAGAGCGCAAAGTAACACAGCCCAAGCAGCTCAGCATACCTCATCTCTGCACTCACATCCCAGCCCAGGCCTTTGGAGGTGCAAAAAGGAATCACCCCGGGGAAAGTTGTTGGGACCCAGAGGCCTGGAGAGAAGGCCAGCGGAGATCGCCCTGTGCCTTCCCGTGTAAGAAAGAACCTCAGTTGAAAGTAAGCTGCCTTTCCTCCGAAGAACTGTAAATTTTTAACTAAATAAATCCCCTTTTATTAAAAGCCAATCCATCTCTGGTGTGTTGCATTCTGGCAGCTAGCAAACTAGAACAGAGACCATAAAGCAAAAGAGAAAACTGATGATCAGACAGGATATGTGACTTGCTCAAGGTCCATATGGCAGAGTGAGGTGAGACAAAAATGCAAATCTCCTGGCCCCTGCCTAGTGCAATTAGTAGTTTACACACTGCATCTTGATAAACTTACACAGAGAAAGCCCTGGGACACCTCTGAGCAAAAACAAAACAAAACAAAAACAATAAACCCATGACCTACTCTTTGAACTCCCCCCTTGAGTTTCTTCTTGATATCTTTTGTTAATCCTCATAGCTAACCAAGTACCTAGTTTATCAGGTTTGACACAATGCAAAATAAATCCACCTGCCCTAAGCCTACTCCTATAAGATGGACAAGTTCTCATCCAATCAATAGGAGCCAAGCTAACTTCCTTTTTTTCTTAATTGTATAATATAACATATATACAAAACATAGAAAGGAAAAAGCAATAGTTTTCAAAGCACTCTTCAACAAATAGTTTCAGGACAGATCTCAGAGTTTGTCATGGGCTACCATATGATCCTCTCAGATTTTTCTTTCTAACTGCTCCTCAATATAGGCAGCTAGAAGGAATAAATATTTCTTTATTATCACAATCAACTCTTTTTTTTTATTTTTTTGTGTGTGAAAAGTAGCATAAATACAAACAAGCAATAAATTTCAAAGCGCAGTACAACAAATTTCAAAGCACAGTGCAACAAATTTCAAAGCACAGTGCAACAATTAGTTGTAGAACAAGTTTCAAAGTTTGGTATGGCATACAATTCCACAATTTTAAGTTTTTATCTCTAGCTGCTCTAAGATACTAAAGACTAAAAGAAATATCAATTTAATGATGCAGCAATCATATTTGTTTTTTAAGCCCTACCTTCTTTGTATAACTCCACCATCATCTTTGATCTTTCTATCCCACTCTTTGGGAGTATTTGGGCTATGGCCATTCTAACTTTTTCATGTTGAAAGGACCTCTAACTTCCTTTTTATGTCTATAAAATTCATTTGCAATCCCTGGAAGCCTGAAGCTACTTCCATTTTTTGCAAGTGACCCAGCTTTCTTGATGCAACAAACTTTTGGTGTCCTGAATAAAATGCTGTAATCTGCAAATTCTACTCAGATTTGTCTTTGGACAATCTAAACCAACTGATAAATAGCTATGGTAAGAGATGGAAGAATGACACAGAAAAATCCCTATTCTACTTTAAGAGCAAACTTAAATTAGCTTTGTATACAGTACCATGTTATAGTCTTTTCCATAGTGTAGCCATCGTCTTTATAATGGGAAGGGGAAACTCTCCATTTCTGCACTTTAAAATATTATCTCTTGTCCTTAAAACATACTCCTTTCCATCAAGTGGCATGATAATTTCCCCACAACTATATACTTTGCTCCATAAATTTGGCACAGACTTGAAACAAAGACCGGCAGGCGAAACAGAAAGGATGGAACAATTTCTATTTAAACTGCCTGAACCTGCACATCTCAAGATAAAGGTATTTCCTTATTCCTTCTCTTCATGCCATTTAAAGTATTTTTTCTTACTGAATTAAATAAAATACTTACAAAATAAAATAAAATACTTGACAATTTAATTTGAGACAATGGATTCAATGTTACTAAAAGTTCCAAATTCAATTTGAGTACTACAGGTAAATGTCAGAAAATTCGAAAGCTATTAGCAGAATAAGGAAAGCTGGCGAAAACTAGTAAGCATATCACTTTGGTCATCCATGCCTACAAATGCCCAATGAGTGAAGACTGAGGAGAGAAAAGTGCTCCTTAAAAAAAAGGGGGGAGGGTTTGCTGTGTGTGAGGGGGGTTAAATGAAACTTCTAGCAAATTGTTTCAAAATGTCAAGAGCAAAATATTTCCTTTTCCCAAACACAGTTATTCTGTCACTCATTCATTGGCAGAGGCAGAGTGAAGAAGCTGCTTGAATATAATTAAAGTCTTTTGTATCACTGCTTCTTAATTTGTTTGACCCAAACTGGACTCCTTACATTTTGTAGGCAAGTTGTACCTCAGTGAACACCTTAAAATACCTAATAACTGAAATTCACTTCATAACTCCTTCAGCTCCGCTTTCTCTCCCTGAAAAACATTGGAACAAATGAGTTCCAGAGTTAAAGAATTCCTTGCCTCTTCTCCTGACAAATAGTCCTTTAAAGGAAAAATAATTCAGGGAGGGGACCCTTTCCCCCATGTTTGGGCTAACTTTGCGCCTCAACCCTCTTCATGCTCCCCAAACTAACTCATTATCAGAACTCACTAGGAACCACGACTAAAACCTCACTGACTGACCTTTGGAGGAGAATGCTAACCTTAAACTAGAAGGTAGAGCTTGTGCTAGGGTTTCATTCATTGACAATATGGATCAGTGACTACTAATCTCCTTTACAGGTTGTAGTCACGTGAAGATGGAGGAGGCAGAGACTGGAGTAATGCATCTACAAACCAAGGAAAGGCAAGGATCACTAACTAGCAAACACTAAAAGCTAGGGAGAGGCAAGGAAGAATTCTCCCCTACAGGTTTCAGAGGGAGCATGGCCTTGCAGACACCTTGATTTGGGACTTCTAGCCTCCAGCACTTTGAAGCAATAGGTTTCTTTAGTTTCGTGCCACCTGGTTTGTGGTACTTTGTTCCAGCAGCCCCGGGAAACTAATCTACTTGCCTGCTTCTCCAGCTTCTTCTGCTGTCAGCCCACAGGTGGCCCCAAGCTCCACTGCTCCAACGTTGCTCTCCAGCCACAGAACACTTCACACTATTCCTTTTCTCCTTACACCTTGCCTGCCTGACCAACTCTTACACTTCTCAAGGTCCTGGGTAATTATGATTTTTTCTGTGAAGCCTTCCCCGACTTGCCTTCTCCTGTTCCAAGCAGATTTTTTTAAATCTCTTCTCCCTGTATCCTACCATCACTTTTGGCATTTATTTATATAATTGCATTCAGTATTTTTTATTGCAGATATTTGTTTACCTGTCTGTCTACTCTCCCAGAGTGAGAGCCCTTGAAAGCAGTGAATTGTGCCTGTCAGTGCTCATCTCCAGTGCAAAGCTATAATAGGTGCTTAATAATTATTTACTGAATAAATAAATTAATGTATATCTGCAACCCAGAATTCTGCCTCTGATAGTAGATTTAACATTTTAAAAAAGATATATCTACGTAACTCTTGTTTCCTTTGTTAATGAATTATGAAAACAGCATCCATAAATAAAATCAAAGCTTTCATGACATGGATAATTTTAGACAGCATAACCCTTTTCAGTAATGAAATTCACATTTACTTCGTGCTTTTTAAATGTTTAGTTCACCTCAAATTTTCTTTTTTCAGGTTTCAGGGGAATAATACCAAATTCTAAAATCTGCTGAATAGGTCCAGTACGGTTTTATACTATTTTGGTCTTTCATGATTTTCTGAGTCTACCTTATCCCTTTGGAAGACTGTAAAATCCTCACTTTTAAAGAGTATCTTAGTCAGGAAAATGGCAATTTACTGAGACAAATAAGCTGGAATTTTGGGCAAAGTTGTATTTAGGAGTTCAAACGATTCCCTTAGAAAACTCATTGTCTTATTTCTCTCAGATCTGTTTATTAGTATGTTGCTTTCATTCCTAGTCACCCAAAGTCTATATCATAGCAACTTTAGGCTCAAACCCAAAGTCATGTCAGGCAACTTTAGGCTCTGCTGGTGTTTCCAGTAAAATATCCCAGTGGAAGACCATGTCTCTTTCTCTGCAGTATCCATTCTCTAGAAATGGGTCATAAGCAGATTCTCAAAATAAAAGTGGTATGGGATTAATTCAGGTTTACTCTACCAGAATTGCATGGATTGAAAATGGAAAAGAGTTGATTTTCCCTCAAAGAGATGCCAAACAAAACAAAATAACAAAAAGCTCCGCCCTCCCCCCGATATCTTTCCCTCATTCTCTCCAGCTGTTCTATGTCTTCCTTGGGATTATAGCAACCAGAATGCCATAAAGTATACAGTATGGGAACTGTTATCATTTTGTAGAAGACAGTAACGTTTTGCTTTGCTTCTGAACATTAGTACTAATGATGATTTGAGGGTTTCTTTTTTCTCTTTTGCTCTATAAAGCTTCATCTTGAGCAAGTATCTATGATGACACTTAGGTCTCAATCCCAAATCATAATTGATTGTTCTGAGCCCAGCATCCTCTGAAGAATGTTTGGGTTTTATTTCTTTTGACTTTTTTGCCTTTTGCTAAAATCACATTAAATTCTCTGACCACTTTTCCGCTTTTCTCCTCACTTCAGAGATTGTTCCTCCATTTATCCAACCCAGGAGAGTGTATCTAATTTGTAAACTATGTCCTCTGTATCTTTTTTCTCCCAACCAATTGGGATATCACCATAAACATCATCATCATCAAACAAAAAACAATCAACATAACAACAATAACAACAACAGCAACAAAATATGAAAGCTTGGCAAACTCTTGGGGTTGATACTATTGGTGTCAATTTATTCTATTTGAATCTTCCAGAGCCACTGTGGAATCTAGGAACTGGAATTATGGGGATGGGAGAATTGCACTCTTGTAACAAGGCAGAAGCTGTCAACAGTCTGTATTTCTTTCCCAAATACCTGTTTGAAATGATCTCGTTGTAAGGTGATAATGTTTCTTTTCTCAGTAAGTCACCTTGACCAGGTACACAAAGAACAGTGTAAAGAGATCAGAAATAAGATGCTTCAGCAATCAAATTCACCACATATTGGAGCCAGATTCTATAACTATTTAATCAATTTGTTTAAGCATCAATAGTCTTATAATTTGTTTTTGTTTGGCATATCAGTTGCTAAGACAGTATATTAAAATGTTTAATTATAGTGGTATTTTCATCAGTTTCTCAATGTGATTTTGCCAGTCTTTGCCTTATATAGTTTGCAGCTGTGTTGTTAAGTGCATACAAGTTTAGAATTTTTTAATCTTGTGTATTGAAATGTTTATCAATATACTGTGATCTTTTCATCTCTTCCAACAAACATATGCATTAAAATTTGCTTAGTCAATGTAGAGAATCCTGTGATATCAAGAGAAGAAAATTTAACTTTTCTATTTTTTTATAAAACCAGTGATTTATGAGAACAAGATTACTGGTGTGCCAAGCTATCATACATTGAATGCATTCCTCCAGTTTCTCCTTTCCTTACGGTGTCTCCCTCTCTTCTTCTCTCTCTCTTTTTTCCTTCTGATACCTTATGGCAGACTGCACTACATCAAATTCCTAACCCGAAAGTTATTTTATTAGGCCTGAATCTAAAGATAAGCATAGATTAAACATTTTATATTGTCTAATGAATTCATCTTAATAGGTATTTTTCTGATATTAATATATCTATAACTGTTTTCTTTTGGTTTCTGCAAAGTTGGACCATTGAGGTAATGAAAGACCAGTCTAATTATTCCCTAGTAACTGCAGTGCCAGTTTTAACCTCCAATGTCTCTACCTAAAAGAGAATCTGTAACATTTAGCAGGCTGAGCAGTTTCTGGACTCCATTACTGCTCTAGAAGGAGCTCATAGAGTTCAAATAGGAATAGACTCCACAGAAAAGATAATGGAGTTCCCGATAGGATAAGCAAGGAAATGTGGGGTGAAAGTTGCCTCGCTCAAGGTAGAAAATATTCACTGTGACTTACTACATCATATCTTGTTTTGCCTTTTGGGATGCTCTGATGAGCAAGCTTTCCTTTAATCTTTTTCCAAAATAGGAAAAGCGAGTATAGTTACACCAAAGAACTAGCAAACAAGAGACAAATAACGGCATTCACCTATGTTACATGTCCTCCCTGGTTGCGAATATAGAGCTTGTCTCAGAGAAGAGTAGACTTTTGCATATGCTGATTGTAAATAATAATTACAATCTTTTAATCTGACCGATACCCCATGAGAAGGAAAAATTGGAGATGAGAGGGCTGGATCTCAATTATGAGGGAATAATTAGACTGGCCTCAGGATTTCAATATGGTTGCAATAGAAAGAACCAAACTATGATTTCATGGAAGAAGGTGAGGCAACTTGGCACACTCCAAAACAATTTCCTCTTGCCAGACATCTGACAGAAAGCAGATATCAGCAGATATCCCTCTCATGGGTTATTTACACTTCCTTCTCTCTTTACATCTAATAGTCCACCTTCACCACAAGATTGTTGACTCACTAAAGGCAGATACTGTGTTTTTGAATCTTTGCATTGTGGTATACCCCAATAAATAGTAAACATTCACTAAGAGTTTGTTTAAAAAATCAACCTGCTTACTGATTTCTGCGTTTTAATTACTTTTTAACAAATCTGAAGTGTGGCAGTAGAAAATCTCCGTTCTATGTCATTCCCCTGTCTGTGAAATTTAAGCAATGAACTTCTGTTATCTAAATATTAATGTTCCACAACCTCAGCCTGGTTATTTTGCACAACTGTTGATCACCCAAGTAAGAAGTCAGACTGTTTCCAACTTCATTTTCCACCCCTTCAGGTATGCCGCCTACCTTTTAACCAAGTAAATTATTCTCTGTATATATACTATACTTTTCAGTTTACCTGCTTTTGCACAAGCCATTTCAGAAGCTTGAATGCCCTAATTTTCATCTTCACATTTCTAAATACTACTAACCCTTTAAAGCCTCCTTTAAATAATGCCTCCTAACCAGACATGGCCCTGATCCTCCCATGCCAGGCCTTTATCTGCACTTTCATTAGGGCACTTATTCCCTCATTTCCATTAGAGCTGTGCAAATTATATTCCACTCCTCCCCTCCCCACCCAGGCACCTGGAAAAAAAGGTCTGATTCTGATTCCTGCTCTTAACCATTGCAGTGACTAATCCTGTGCCTTATGCTTGGCAGGTGCACACTTATCTCTGGTTGAATGAACATGGGGTTTAGCACCTGTTATGCTTTCCAATCCCTTTGCTGGGTACCTTCAAGAATGTTATTCCATTTAAGCTTATGTGTCATAATCATTCTTATTGTCCTCATTTTGTAGATGACAATCTGAGACTTCTTGTATTATCTACAACAGTGATTATCAAGCTTAGGGTCTTTCAGACTTACCTGGAGGATTTATTAAAATGTCAGTGACTGGACCTCACTCTCATCGTTTCTGATCCATTAAATCTGGGGTAGGACCCAAGGATTTGCATTTCTAGCAAATTTCCCAGGAGATGCTGTCGTTACCAGTCAGTCCAGTGAGTGCCTGGGTGATGACAGATTTTGCATTATCAAAGATCTAGTGAATACTTCCAATCCCAACTTCCCCATCTATAAGTGATATTTAGTTTTCTTAGATTAAAAATGAATTGGTGGGTGGTGCAATGGTGGCTTGGTGGCAGAATTCTCACCTGCCATGCCAGAGACCTGGGTTTGATTCCTGGAGACTGCCCATGCCAAAAAAAATATATGTATAATTTATAATGAATTAGAGGGACAGAGTTAGAAGGTGAAGTAAAGAAAGAATTAACAAAGGATTTTTCTGAGAAGGATGATGGTTTTTACTTATATTAAATTACATTTCACTGATAATGGGTATCAATTGAGCATGTTAAATCATAGTCCGCTACTGCCCAGTGATAAAATTGTACACCAATTGGGGAGAATTTAGAACATTTCTACTATTCTAACTTTGTGGATCTCTGGGAGTTTAATTATACTTTAGAATCAGACCTGTGCCTTTTAATTTTATTTTGAATGAATGAAAAATTTGTCTGCCAAGAACAAGTTTTCTGACTTGTAACCTTAATTATGTCATAGAGGGAATAGGAAGAGAAGCCTCTGGAGGATTTTTCAAATGCAGCCTTATTTTAATTCTTGCTGCTGGTAATGGGGACACTGTAATATGAATTTTCTTTTCTTTATATTTTAAATTTTCTGAGAGGCAAAATAGTGCGATACTTAAAAATACAATGATATGAAAAAAATACAATGATATGGAAAACTGCTCCCCCTTTGGGCTTTCAGGACTGAAATTAAAGTTTCTCAAAGGTGATTTCCCATCAGATAGGGCAAAGGTTCAACAGTGTGGATCTTTATGAGAATTATTTTTATTTTCCCAGCGGTTTCTAAGAATTGGCCCTGTTCCTCCTCCTTGATGGTCTGACCTGTTGTGTGATTTCAGTATATTAAAATTTTGAGGTGATCTGTTCACAGCGATGTAAACAAGATGATTATTTGAAATTAGAAATAGAGAAAAGCCAAAAAACGAAAAAACAAGCATTCTTGAAGAATATTGTTTGGGCTCTCATTATTTCCAGCCTGTAATTCTGTCCAGTTTGCTTACCAGCCTCCTGCTTCTAGGGACCCTCTCTAATATTATTTTTTTATTGCCCTGCTAAGAATTTCTCAATAATTCACTTCTGTCTGCAGGAAGAAAATCTGATATTCTTGTCTCATATCGAGTTGTGTATGATTCCATCCCCATTCCCCCGTATATCTTGTCTTAAGTTATTAATACTGAGTCCCTGCCCTCCCCCTCAAACCATGACATTCTTTCTTCTGCCTCTCTACATGTTTCCTTTATGTCCCCTCAGTGTGGAAAAAACCTTTTCCTCCTAACTCTATCCAATCTTTCTCTAAGTTGTTGTTTTTATTAATGTTTAACAAGAAAAGTGCTTTTAGGCTTTATATTACCAGGGCCTCCTCTGTGAGTCTCTTGAGAAAGGGACATTATATTGGAATATCCACACAGGCTTTAAGTGTAGCCACAAGTGTCCATATAAAAGGGAGGCAGAACCCAGGGGTCCAGCATTGGTCTTTCAAAATGAAGGCCCCAGATCAATTTGGTTTTCTACTTTCTTTTTCTTCAAAGTATCACTTTAAAGCAAGGTTCTTAACCTTTTTATTTTTTTGCCCAAGAATAATGACTTTAAATGTATAAAATAAATAAATAGAATTACAAAATAAACCAATTATTTAAAAATCCTGTGATAAAACTATAAAGTTGTGAAAAAAAAACACAGGGAGGTAGAGGAGATTAGAATTTCAAGGAGAGGGCTATGTACTGATGAAAGCAGAGCTTGGAGCCATGTGTTGTGAAGACAAAGGAAGTGACCGCAGTCCAAGGAACCCAGGGAGCCACTAGAAGCTGGAAAAGAAAAAGAGACGGATTCTCCTCCAGAGACTCTGGAGGGAGTATAGCCCTACAGATATGTTGGTTCCAATGCAGTGAAACCCATTTTAGACTTCTGGTCTCCAGAATTATGAGAGAATAAATTTCTGTTGTTTTAAGCCACCAAGTTAATGGTAACTTGTTATAGCAGCCAGAGGAAACTAATACATCCTCTCTGTATTAGATATTCCTTAATTTTAACAAGTGTTTCATAATAATTTGTGTACTTGCCTTTCCACCAGAAGTAGATCTCAACTTTATTAGATGCGACTATCTTATGATGCCCTTCTTACTATTCTGAAATTAAATTTGTGGGGAGTGTATCTTACATAGAGTCATAATTTGAAAAATCAACATAAGGCTTTATTGTAATATATGGAGAAATGCAAGGAAAGTGATTTATAATCAAATAATATTTGCTTCTGTGTGTAAATATTTGAGCGTGATTACATGTCAAAACAACTAGGATAGTCAGACAATGTCTACTATAAATAGAATCACTATAAATGACAACTATATATGCAAACCAATACAAGTATGTTTTATTGGTGATATTAGCTTATGAAATAATGACAGTTGCATTCTTGGAAAACTCAGCATAAATTAAAACTGGACAAAAATTGTTTGTGTTTATTTGTTTATTTCTGGGCTCTGATAACTTTAACCAAGGTTTTCACCTATGAGTGCCTGTTAAGAAATTGGGAAGTCATGTGTGATACAGGACATTTGTTTCACATGTGGAAATATCCTGTACCCTGTAGAATGTCCAACATCCTGGACCACTGCCAACAAAATGCTAATGGCATCCTGTAGGCAATGTAACAATCAAAAACATCTCTGCAAATATCAAAAATGCCTCCACTTGGAAACACGGCTATGGAGTCTAAGGCCCTTGAATCCAGTGATTGTGTCTTAGTTATCTAACTATTACCCAAATCCATCATGGTTCTTGACATACAACAGATGTTAAGCACCTGTATATGGTATGAATAAAAGGTTGTGGAAATGTTGGGTGTAGTGTTTTATAAATATCAATAAGGTCAAAGTGGTTAATAGTGTTGTTCAAATCCTCTATACCTTTTTGTTAACAGCTCTATTGTGATGTAATCCGCATATCATCCAGTTCACCAGTGTTCAAATCAATGGTTTTGAGTATATTCTCAGATATATGCAACCATCAATATAGTCAATTTTAGAATAGAATGTTTGTATCAGCTCAAAAAGAAACCCTGTAGCACAATGTTGTAAGTATAATGAACAAAGCTGAGTGTGAGTATGGTTGTAAGACGAAGGCTAGGGTATGTATGACCCTAGAAGAAAGGATAGAGGATTAAAACTGGGACCATATAAGTTAGCAAAAGGTCAATGATGGTGATTAAATGTATAAATGTAAAAAGATTTTTATATGAGGGAGAACAAATGAATGTCACCATTGCAAGGTGTTTAAAATAGGATGGTGCTTTGGTTTGTTAAATGCTGCTGGAATGCAATATTCTAGAGAGGGAATGGCATTTAAAAGGGAATGTATTTAAGTTACAGGTTTACAGTTGCAAGGACATAAAAATGTTCAAACTAAGACATCCATGGTAAGATACCTTGACTTGAGAAAGGCTGATGGGCTTGGGACACCTCTGTCAGCATGAAGGGTATGGGCTGGCATCTGCTAGTTCTTTGGCTTATGGTTTCTAACAGCTCCTCCAGGGTCGTTTTCTTTCTGCATCTCCAAACGTCTCTGTCTGTGTCTGCTCTGAGCATTCTCTAAGATGTTTGCCTTTTTGAAGGACTCTAGCAAACTAATTGAGACGTTTTCATCTAATCAAAAGTTCACATCCACAACTGAGTGGGTCAATCTGCATGGAAAAAATCTAATCAAAGTTTCCACCCTAAACAATATTGAATCAAGACTACAGGACATGGCTTTTCTGGGGTATACAATGGTTTCAAACTAGTACAGATGGTATATAGAAAAATACAATTAGTGCAAACTAGGGTCTACAGTTAACAGTAACATTGTCATATTCTTTCACTAATTGTAACAAATGCAGTATATCAAAGCTAAATGTTAATAAGAGGGGGAGAGAAGGGAGGGGTATAGGATTTTGTTGTTGTTTCTCTTTTTTTTTCCCTTTTTTTCTTTCTTTTCCTTCCTTTGTTTCTTTATTTATTTGCAGAAGAAATGGAAATGTTCTCATCTAGATTGTGGTGGTGAATGCATTAACTATATGATTATACCAGGATCCATTGAGTATACACTTAGGATGGATTGTATTGTGTGTGACTATAACTGTAAAAAATAAACAGAACAATACAAGTGTTGGAAAAGATGTGGAGAGAGATATATCTGTTCGCTGTGATAGGGAAGTAGAATGATGCAGCCCCTCTGGGGGACAGAAAGGTGGCTTCACAGGAGGCCCTATATAGGGTTGCCAATCTTATGATTCTGCAACCCAATTATTAGGTATGCACTTGGAAGAACTGAAAGCAGGAACATGAATAGACATTTGCACATTGTTGTTTATGGGGGCCTTATTCATAATTGCCAATGGATGGAGGTGGCCTAAGGGTATGTCAACTGATGAACAGAAGGGCAAACTGTGGTACATACATATGCTGGAATATTGAGCTGCTACAGAAAGGAATGCAGTCATGAGGAATGCCACAAGGTGAATGAACCTTGAAGACATTCTGTTGAGGAGGGAAATAAACAAGAAATGAAAGGACAAATATTGTATGTTCTAATTAATATAAACTATAATGAACAAACTCTGAGAATTGAATTTGAGACCACAGGTGATCAAAGAGATAGAAAGTGGACAGAGATTGGACAATTGATGATTGAGTACAGAATGTGCAATGAAGCTCATTATAAAGTTTCCTAGGTTGCAAGCTCTTACAGGGGTCACATTTATTCCTGAGTTTTAACTGTTACTTCTAAATTCAGCTGAATAACCTGGTAGTTCCCTGTACTTTGGGTATCTGTGTGACACCTTAGACTCAGAGTTCTGAAGCTCTGAAAGTCAGCATTATTTCATGCAGCAACTGTTAAAGAAACTGAAAGAGAGACCAGACTTCAGTTAGAAATTGAAATGAAGTGGATCTATTTAGGACTAAGGTAAATCAGAACACAGGATAAAGGATAGTGTCTTTATTTTAAGATTGCAACTTCTGTGTGAGACTGAAGGAAGAGATGTATATCTTGTCCAAAATTTAAAATTTTGGTAGCATACTATCTAATTGAACCTGTCTAGTCAATGTATTTAAACAACCTAATTACATGAAACCTAGAATAACAAATGAGATCTTTCTATTCTGTGCAGTTCATTGTAATACCC
The DNA here is from genome assembly GCA_004026745.1 of Myrmecophaga tridactyla. NCBI lineage: Eukaryota > Metazoa > Chordata > Mammalia > Pilosa > Myrmecophagidae > Myrmecophaga > Myrmecophaga tridactyla. Next base: position 47,432 of record PVIY010003288.1, on the reverse strand, counting down.
AGATACATTCCACAGTATTTGGGTCAGAAGCTAATATACATATATTTGCAAAGTCTCCTTGAGGGACTGGGGGAAAATGTGAAACTCTTTAACTTTCCCAACTGAGAAATTCCTGATATTCTCTCAAGCATTAGGGACTGTATTGGTTTGAAAATATTATGTACCCAGAAAAGCCATGTTTTAATTCTGATTTCATCTTTAGATGCAGCTGTTCCTGTTTTAATCCTGTTTTCATAATGTAAGTTATAATTGCTTGATTAGATTATCTCCATGGAGATGTGACACACCCAATTGTGGGTATTGACTTTTGAATAGATGGAGATTAACTCCACCCATTCCAGGTGGGTCTTTATTAGCTTACTGGAATCCTTTAAAATAGGAAACGTTTTGGATAGAAAGCCAGAAATTATAGAAGCAACAGAAGCCTCAGAGCTGACAGAAACTTCAGAGCAGAGCTGACATGTGCAGAACAGAGACATGGATGTTTGGAAATGCTTGGAGCCCAGCCAAGAGATGAAAGCCAGGAGAAGTAAAAATGTGGAACTTCCCAGGAACAGAGGCTGAAGGCATCAGAGCCTAGAGCAAGGGACTAGTGAGACTTCCCAGCTGACAGATGTGTTACTGACCCATTGGCATTCCTTGAATTAAGCTAACCTCTTGTTGGTGCCTTAATTTGGATATTTCCATAGGCTTAGAACTTAATTTGTAATTTGTAACTTATTAAATTCCCCTATAAAGGGGATTTTATAAATTTTTTAAATAAAATTTTATAAAAAAGCCTTTCCAATTCTGGTATATTGCATTCTAGCAGCTTGCAAACTAACATAGGGACTCCCAATTTAATAAGCCAAGCCCTTGATCTTGAGACATGCCCTTATGAATCTAATTTCTACAATGGCAAAACTAAGCACACTTATAATTATGGCTAACAGCAACCCCCAGATAACCTTTTTTGTTGCTGAGATGTGGCTTCTCTCTCTAAGCCAACTCGGCAAATAAACTCATTATCTTCTCCTCTATGTGGGACACAACTTCCAGGGGTGTAAGTCTCCCTGGCAACATGGGATTGAGAATGCCTTCTTGACTAAAAGGGGGAAAAGAAATGAAACAAAATAAAGTTTTAGTAGCTAAGAGATTTGGAATAGAGTTGAGAGGTCATTCTGGAGGTTACTCTTATGTAAGCTTCAGCCAGCTAGTGCAAACTGTCACAGTATACCAAGCCCCAACCAACAGTATTCCTGCAAACCCTAAGGAATACCCTGGGCTCTATGTAAGACTCTATAGAAGTTTTAGTTAACAAGTTTATTTTTTCAGATGCTTAAGGCCTCCAGATTGTTCCTATGCCAGATAATCCTTGAAACCCAGAAGTCCCAGTCTCTCCAGGAACATCAACCAATTTCATTCCTCTATCCCACCATTTTCTAGCATGAAGAAGTTAAAATGGTCGTTGACCAGATATCCCTGAAGATTGAGGAAATGATCAAATGAGAGGCAGGAGGTGCAAATGAGAAATTAGGATTTTACAAATGATCATGACTAACTCATCGAATAGATATTTGTTTTTAGTTTCTAGTATATTAGAATAGCCAGAAGGAAATATCTGAAATTGAACTGTAATCAAATGGCCTTGATCTTTGATAATGATTGTATAACTATATAGCTTTTTTTTTGTGACTGTGTGTTTATAAAAACCTTCTGACTGACACTCCTTTTATCCAGTATATGGGTAGATGAATAATAAAATAAATACATGCATGAAAAAAATAAGTCTTGGAATATGGGGAAAAAGTACCCCTACAGAAACTATTGACAATAGTTATAATATTACTTTAATATTTGTTCATTTTTACTACTGTTAAAAAAATAGTAGAATTACAAAAAACTGTTAGCATCAGTTGTAACAAACTTTCCACACCAATGCAAATGTTGCTGGTGGGGTGGTGTACTGGAATCCTGTATTTTATGTGTAATTGTTCTGTAAACCCACAAATTCTCTAATAATTTTTTTTAATTAAAAAACAAAAACCCCATGCCCTTTAGCCACTGGCCCCCCTGTCCTCCTATATCCCCCAGCCTCCCCCCAAATGCTCTATAGATTTGTCTATGCTAGATATTTTGTGTAAATGGACTCATAACATCTTGTCTTTGTGACTGGCTTCTTTTACTTATGTTTTCAAGGGTCATCCATGTTGCAGAATGTATCAAAACTTCCCTTTTATTGCCGAATAATATTCCATTATATGGATATACCACATTTTATTTATAAGTTCATCAGTTGATCAAATTCTCTATTTTTACTATTTTTTTTATTTAGTTTTCTACCAAATACTGAGAGAAGGTGTTAAAATCTACTATGATTGGAGGGCAGGCCACAGTGGCTCAGCAGGTAGAGTTCTTACCTGCCATACAGAGACCCGGGTTCAATTCCCAGTACCTGCCCATGCAAAAAAAAAAAAACCTACTATGATTGCTATGATTGGGGAGTTGCCTGGCTTTTTTTGTTTTTTTTTTTATAGTTTTTAAATTGCAACTTCATGTGTTTTGAGGCTTATTGAGAACATGTACATTTATGATTAATATTTACTCTGGATATATTAATGCTTTTATCATTGTGAGATGCACCTCTTTATCCCTGATAATATTTTTTCTTGAAGACCAACATAATATTAATATAGAAGATTTAGCCTCCTTATGCTGTTTGCAGGATATATCTTCCCATTCATTTGCTAAATTAATGTTTTCTGTGCATAGAGTTGGATCTTGCTTTTGTATCCATTTGACAGTCTCTGCCTTTTAATTGGGATTTTAGTCTGTCAATATGTAATGGAAATATTTTTATGATTGGAATTAGGTATACCATTATAGTATTTGTTTTCAGTTTGTTACATCTGGATTTTGTTCCTCTGTTTTCTCTTTTTTACCGTCTTCTAAATTGTTTTTAGAATTCTATTTTTATTTTTTTCTATTGACTTTTTAGCTCTACCTCTTTGCATTATAATTTCTCATTATTGTATTATTGTTCTAATATATTTAAATGTATTGTAAACCCTCAAATTTTCCCTTTAAAGTCATATCCATTTTAAAGGAATTCTGTGATGAAATAGCCTTTTATAATTATCCATATATTTACTATTTCTGATTATTTTTATTCATTCCTAAATATCTGAATATCCCTCTGATATCATTTCTCTTTCACCTGAAGAACCCCCTTTAATATTTCTTGTAGCAATGCCCTGTGGGTGCACATTTCCTGAGTTTTCCTTTACTTGACTGATATGCCCAAGCATAGATTCTTGGAATCAATTCTTTCTGGGTTTTTTTGAGCATTTGAATCTGTGAAAGTATGTCTTTCAAAAAAATTGGGAAGTTTTCTGTCATCATGTCTGAAATATCTTTTCTTGTCCCATTTTCTCTCTCTTCTCTGCTCATAAGAATTATATATAAGAACGTTGAAAATATAGAACCTTGAGGATCTTTTCGTTTTTCCCAGACTTTTCTTCCATGCTGTTACTTCTTCATATTGCATGTTTTCTACTGATCTAGCTGCAGAATCATTGCCTCCATCCTCTGTTGTATCTGTTAAACTAAGTGAATTTTTAAAATTTGAGCTAGTGTATTTTTTTGAGCTAGTGTATTTTTAATTCTAAAGTTTCCATTTGTTTTTTTTTCCATATTTCCTACTTATTGCTCAGTTTTATAGCTTGTCATTCAACACAGTGTATTTTGCTTTACCTCTCTGATAATGGCTAAAAGAGCTGCTTTAAAGCCTTTGTCTAATAATTCCAGAATCTGGGCCATTGTAAGGTTAGCATGTACCTAGTGTCTTTTCTTTTGAAAGCAGGTTACTTTTCCTGGCTCTGGGTATTTCAGGCAATTTTTGGATTATATACTGGATAAAATGAATGTTGTATTGCAGATTCTCTGAATTCAGTTATATTTCTCCAGAGAGAGTTGATAGATCATCACACTTGGGGTGGGCCATGGCTCAGCTCCTAGTTACTTTGAGTTTGTCCTGGGCAAGCACGATTCAGATGCCATCCAATGACTTCCTTCTCTACTTCTTTCCTTTCTGATGTTCCCCTATCTTACACCAGGGCTCCTAGTTGCACTGCGATTGTGGCTGACCTCAGGGTAAAACTACAAGAAAACAGGACTTCACTCCGTATAGATCATTGGCTCCAAGTTTTAACTCCCCTCCAAATTATGCTTCTTTTGCTTAGTCTTCAGAGCTCTCCATTAGTTATTTTGATTTTGTATTTTGGTTAGTGTTTGTAACTTACTTGTAGGAGGATTGATTTTTTTTTTTAGGATTTCACTCCTCCATACCAGAAGCATGTTAATTTCTTTTTGCAAAAAAATATCTTACACAGGTGCAAAATTAAATCGTGGTGGGTGGGCAACAGTGGCTCAGTGGCAGAGTTCTCACCTGCCATGCCAGAGACCCGGGTTCGATTCCTAGTGCCTGCCCATGTAAAAATAATAATAATAATAAATGAATAAATAAATAAATAAATAAATCATGGCTATTTTAGCTCTGTATTATTGTACATTATTAACTTAAGGTTGTAAGCACAATTCGGGATACGTGTTCCCCTCATATAAAAATGGCCAAAGGTATTAGTCTGTCCTGTGCTCTGAGAATTCAACAATATCCACATACGTAATGGTTCAGACCTCTGGACAGCACTGTGTTTGTTTAAAGCCACCACTATGACTCTGCTAAAAGAGGGAAGGTTCTGTGATAATTTTGCAAATGGATGAAAATACCAGTGGGCTTTCTTTGAACTCACTCTGGGTGTTAATTGCTCCTATTTCTGAAGGCAGCAGGGGAGAGGGAAGTTGGCAAGGAGGAGTAGGCGCAGCCAGTATTGCCTTTTCTTTTCTCTGCGCTCTAGTAGAAAGGCAATAAAACATCACAGAGAGATGAAAATCTTTTGGTTTGTCCTGAATCAGGCCAGCTTGCTTGATGACTCAGGGAAGGCATTGATGGGTAAAATGTTAGAAGAAGAAAGTAACAGCAAGGGCAGGTTATGAACGTATTGTTCTGCCTGTAAAATAGCCACTTGCCTACTTGCCCAGCACAAAGAATGATTTATCCAGGCAAGAGCACCCTGTAGGGAAGTTGGATCAAAAGGGAAATCTAACAAGTGAGATGAACTAGAGCAGGGCTTCTCAAACTTGAATGTGCCAGCCAAGCCCCTGGGAAATCTTGTTAAACTACAGATTCCAACTCAGCAATTTTGGGTAGGGCCTGAGATTCTGCATTTCTTGCAAGCTCCTGGGTCATGCAGATTGCTGCTTTAAGTAGCAGTGAACCAGAAGCTGTCCTATGGCTGCATTTTACCTAGAGCTGACCCTGGTACCAGGTGAAAAAAGTCAAATGATGATTCCATTTATTTTACTGCCAGGAAAGAGTCCATGGGGCAAAGTGGAAAATTTTTTGCTTGGGTTGGTCAATTTTTTGTGCATATTCAAAATATAATGATAATTTATTATCTGGAATAGCACTTATTAAGCTCCCAGTCATTCTGGCTGCCATGCAGTAACACAGCTTGTTATATGTTGTGAAGTGTCAACAGCTGTGTTATTGATGCTAATGCAATTTTCTCCACTGATAATTATTATGAGACTACTATTTTAAGTTCAGGATTATTTTACCCTGATACTCTTTTGGGGGGCATTGCACACCATACTTTTGAATTTATGTTTTCTTCTTCTGTGTATTAAAACACGAGCATCTATTTCTATTTGTGATTAAGCTTGGATTTTTATGTTATATTTTATTCCCGTTTTAATATTTATGATCACAAAGCACAGAGAAAGAATTAAATAGTTTATTCTTTGTTTGTAACTATATTCTCTGAAACACAAAGTGAAACTAGTAGGACAAAAGACTGCTTCTGGGTATGAAAAGCAGATTGGAGAACAAAGACACTAAAATGTTAGAATTCATTACGTTGAATAATTTGGTTTTAAAACAGAGTAGGAGTAAGTAAGCAAATATTAGAATTCAGGGTATTTTCACGGTTTGGGAAGAAAATGGTAAAGAATATCAGAAAAACGCTTGTAGAGAAATTTGATGAATATGCTTGGCTAATCTTTAAAACGTGATGTCAAAATAGTCTTGAAAATGTATCTTTCTCCCCAAAATACTCCCATCATTTCATTCAGCCTGATCTTAATATTGTCCAAACAGAGCTCAATTATTTTGTCTTAAATCCCACAGGCAGAGTTTCCCTGGAGAAATTAGATACAAACTGAGGATTCACACTCTCCTTCAACAAATAATCCACATTTTCTAAGAGCGAATTTGATAGGCATTGCTGAGAGGCACAGATGGAAAAGTATATTTTGATCCAGTAGGCAAGAAAGTGCCATTATTATTTTGTGAAGGAGAAGGAAAATGAAATCAGCCACATAAATGAGAGGTAAACTGGTTTGGTGATTTCAGAAGAGATGGACAAAACCACATTCCTGCGGAAGCTTTGGGGAAGGTTCATAGCAAAGGGGAATGGGACCTTGTTTTGAAGGTCTGTGGGATTTAGACAGGCATGCGGGGTTGGCCAGGCAAGGAACAAAAACCGCCTCACTGGCAGAGGCTCACGTGGTAGTAGACATATGGATGGGTGAGTGTGGATACATTTACAGGCGGCCACCCCAATCGACAACTGAGTCTGCAAGCAGCCTCATCTGTTTACCACACTGAGGTATACAAATATCATCGTCACACAGGTTTCAGCCAGTGTTTGTGTTACCTATTACTGTGAAATAAACTACCCCTAGACATATGGCTTGAAACAACTTGCTGCTTATTTTCTTCTCATGATTCTCTAGGTTGGACTGGTGGCACTTCTGCAGACCACTTGATGCCTCTCGTGTGACTGCAGTCAGGAGGCAACTGGGGTGGAGGTCATCTGAGGGCTTGGTAAGGATGCTGCATCAGCTGGGACTCTTGCCCTCTCTAAGTGGAGTCTCTAGCAGAAAGGTAGGATTTCCCACCTGCAGTGTGGTCCTAAAAGTGAGCATTCCAAGAGAAAGGAAGTGAAATCTGCCAGTTCTCCTAAAGGCTAGTCCTGGATTTTGTGCCTCTGCAATATTCTATTGGTTAAGGAGTCACAGGGCCAGCCCAGTTTCAATGTGGGGGGGGGGGGCACACAGTGCATGAATATCAGAATTTGTGGTTCATCAAGGAACATCTTTGGAGACTAGCCATCCCAAGAAGCAATGCTGAATATGTAGTGTCAATGGAAACTTAAATAAGAAAACACCATCTTGTCTTTGTAGAACCACTTTATCATAGCATAAAGATTTGTCTGTCAATTTAGTAGCAGGATGTAGGGAAGAGAAAATCAAAGACAAAACTAAGATTTTGAGATTGAGTAGCCATAAAAAAATTGTATCATTAATAGTGATTCTTTATATGAACCAAGGACTTAGAGTAATTCATTCATAGAAAAACGGATGCCAGGAGGCAGATTGGCAGTGTAAGATTATGAATTTGGTTGGCTGACTCTGGATTACCAGCAGCACACTAACGATGGGAAAAAGCAAGTGTGCAAGTGTGCCTTTCAGAGTAAGAGCAGGACAGAGGATGCAGGGCTGAGAAGTGATGGACAGTGAAAGCTATGGCATAGAAGGCCAGGAAATTGGTGGAAGAAAGATAAATAAAGGTTGGAGCATGAAACTTTTTGAATAACTGTTTTCATGATGAAGAAAAAGAAAATTGAGCCTGCAAAGCGAGACAGGTAATGAGGTGAGATGCAAAACAAGTTAAATCAATATTATAGTGACAAGAGAGTCTTTAACAATATTAAATGCTCCATAAAGCTGGACGAACATGAAGCCTCAGAAAGAGTTGTTTGATTAGTAATTGGAAAGACAGAAATGATGGGAATGATCCTCTCAGGGAGCCTCTCAGCAAACTTTCCCTAAATTCAAGATATGCTGGGAAAATGCATCTTTTCTTTTTTTGGTGGGGGTGGGGGGTGGTTCTCTCTAGAGGAAGCAAACTCTAGCAGGAGGGAAGAAAGGTTGAGGAGTAGCTGACTGGGTCAGCGCCAACAATGTTTGCTGCACCCTAAAATCCTTATAACTTACTTCTGTTAATTGCCCTATTTTTCTGGCTAGAATTTTAATTCACCGCTGAATACAAGCCGCGATAGTGTATATCATGTCTTTCTAATTGACTGTAAAAGGAAAACCAATATTTTCCCTTTTAGTATGAAATTTGGTATAAGTTTTTGCAGATGCATTTAAAAATTAGCTTAAGAAAATCCCATTCTCTTTCTAGATTATATTTTTTGCTTCTATATTAAGATGATAATTTGTTGTTTCTATTTTAATGTGTTAATGTGGTGAATTGCACTAATAGATTTCCTAGGGTTAAACCATCCTGGGAAAAATTCCAAGTGGTTCTGATTTATAATTATTGTTTTTAACACAATAATGATTTCTATTTTGCTTAAAATTTATTAAAAATTAGATTATTTGAAATTTGTCTAAAATGGTCCTTTCTCAAAATATTCTTGTCAGATTATAGTATTGAACTTTAATAGTCTCATAAAATGAGTTATAAAGGTGTCCTTTTTTGTTTCTCTTGAACTGTTTGCATAAGATGAGAGTGCACAAGATGGGAAGTATCTGGTTTTGTTGTCAAGTTCATTTAAAACTTTTAGACCTAGTGTTTTTGCGGGTAGTTTTTTTTCCCTATGGATTTCACGCTTTAATGATCATGGATCAATTCAGTTTTGTTTTTTTAAATTTCTTTTTGAGTCATTTTTGTTAAGGAACAGTTTATTAGAAAGCTGTCCATCTCATCCCAGATTTTAATCTTATTGCCATAAATCTGTGTATAATAGCCTTTGATAATTTTTAAATCTGGACTGCATCTAGAGATTTGTCTGTTCTTCACTCTTGATCTTGTGCATGTGTGTATCTGTTATTTTTTTTCCCCAAAAACTGCCTATAATTTTAAAAATCCTCCTGTCATGACTGTGATAGAATATTGGCCCTCAGTGAAGTCTACATCCTAATTCTTGGAGCTACGAATATATGGCAAAAGACAATTAAGGCAGCAGCTGGATTTAAGGCTGCTAGCCACTGACCTAAGCAATAAGGAGAATAGCTAGAGTTATTCAGGTAGGCCCAGCACACTCACAAGGGTCCTTAAAAGTGTCAAGAGTGGTGGGGTGTGAGAAAGATTTAACTAATCATGGTTGGCTTTGAAGACAGAAGGGGTACCAGGACTGAAGGAATGTGGGCAGCCTCCAGAAGCTGGAAAAGACAAGGAAATAGATACCCTCTAGAGCCTCTGGAAAGAATGCAGCCCCGCTCACCCCTTGATTTTAACTCAATGAGCCCCATTTCAGATTTCTGACCCCCAGGACTATAAGACAATAAGTTTGTGCTGTTTTAAGCTACGAGGTTTGTAGTAATTTGTTACAGTGGCAATAGAAAGCTAATGTAGATTTTGTTTCGAGAGTTATGCTGCTGCAACAAATAGCTAAAAATGAGAAAGTTGCTTTGGAATTGGGCAGTGGGCAATTTGGGGGAGCATGATAGAGAAAGGCTGGATTGCCTTGAGAAGACTTAGTAAAACAATGGATGTTAACTACTCCTCTCCTGAGGACTCAGTGGGAAGTAAGGGGTATGGTAGAGAAAACATAGATTGTCTCAGAGAATGTCTAAATTGTCATGAACAGTTCTTCAGTTGAAATATGGATGTTAAAGGCACTGCCAAAATGAGGGCCCAGAGAGAAACGAAATGAGGAACATGTTATTAGAACCTGGAAGAAAGGGGATTCTTGTTACATGGTGTCATAAGGTTTAGGTGAATTATGTCCTGCAATTATATGGAAAGCAAAACTTGTAAATGATAACCATGGCTATTTAGCTGAGGAGATTTCCAAGCCAAGTTTTGAAGGCATGGCCTGGTTTCTTCTGGGTGCTTATAGTAAAATGCAAAGATAAAGAGAGAGATTGAGGGAAGAACTTTTAAGCAAAAATGAGCCAGGACTTGATTTGGGAACTTCTCAGATTGCAAACGATGCTAACGTTAGGACATTCGCTGTGAGGAAAGTGTGCCCTTGAGAAAAAGCCAAGGATGTGACAGGACAAAATTTTGCTCATGCTTGGAAAGATCAAAAGATTAGAGTATTCAATTGCACAGAGGGCTCTTTTATCATGATGTCATGACTTTCTTTATCCCCAACAATGCTTATTTTCTTAAAGTCAGCATTGTCTGTTACCATGTCTTTTGGGTAGTGCTTTCCTGATACCTTTTTGCCTGTATCTTTATATTCAAAATGTTTTGAATTTTATGTTTTAAATAATCACTCTTGAAATGTGCACATAGTTAAATTTTGCCTTTTTAAAGCAATCTAAGAATCTTTGTGTCTGGTGATTTTCTGCTTCTATCATTTACATTTATTGTTGTTGATAAATTTGCCTATATCTTATAAGAAATTCATTCAGTTTGCTCAGATCTTTATCATCTTATTTGCTCTTTTATCTGGCATGCTTTTGCCCCCTTCTTTTTTCCTGCATTGTATTGGATTGATAGTTTTCTTACCTTTTGTAAAATTCCTATTTCTTTTTTGGAAATTATACATTCATGAGTGTTTACCCTTAATTTTTAAATATAAATTGACAAAATGTCCATGACACTTTTCTACATTCCAAAAGGATTTTAACAAAATGCTCATTGCCACTCCATTAACTTCTACTATTCTCTTAACTCTTTGTCATTTCAATGATCTCAAGAATGTTCTTCTCAGAACTCTGAATCTCAATTCCTGGACTTCTCCTCTAATGATCTTTATCCTTCATTTTGCCGCAGAAAACTAGTACTTTGTCCTATTCTGGGCTTTGTCATCACCAGTAAATGCACTCCTTCTATAATCTCATTTGCAAGCTTCCCACCTCTAGCCACTGCTTCCTATCTTTCTGTCTCATATCCTCACATGCCCCGAATACAATATTTCTTCTACCCCTCTGGGGCCTATAATTCATGGATTTTCACTCTTCCCCACCTTTCTTCAATTCTTTTAGAATGAAAATAAACTATAAAGTTGATATTTTGAATCTCACCTTGTTATTTTTAATGAATACCATATTCCTCAAAAAAAAAAAAAAAAACGGTAAGGAGGTGTAAGTTGAGAAGAAAATAAAGGAAGTTTTTTTCATACCATAAAACTTTTCTTCATACCCTAACATCCTTTCATATGTTTCCTGTTAAAAGGAAGAGCTGGAAAAAGATATTGAAAGTCTGATCTTTAATTTAATTATTGTACTAGTCCATAACGAGGGAGTTAACAACTGAAAGAACAATCTGAGTTCCCTGCATTTTAAATCCCCCATTTCACTGACAACCCCTGTTTTCTTTCATCATTTATGATTGGAATCAGCACAAAAAGTTTCATAAGAGGACCAACTAGGGGAGAAATGGATCACCTTTGAGGTTATAAAAATCCTACCATCCAACCAATTGTCACAGGTATTAAACAAAATTAATTTATTCATTAATTCATGCACCAAACATATTTAAGAAGCATCAACTTTGTATGAAGCCCAGGGCTAGAAGCTGAGGACACAGTGGTAAGTAAGAGGTAGATAATAATAAAAACAAATATATTTATCAGATTAAGAATAATTTTAAAATAAATGGATAGTTTATTCTCTAGGAATAAATTCAAAGGTTATATCTACAGTAGCACAGCTTTCACTGAAAACCCAAAAATAGATTTTAAAAACAAGTATTTGATGATATTGTGATTTATTGATCATATACCAAGAATGGAATGGTCATATTTTAAGAATGTTCGTGTTTCTATGTTGTTATGTTTAAAAAAAGAGATTGGCAGAAAGAAACAAAGCTTATTTGCTTAGAAACATGGAGAGTGTAATGGGCTCTGTTGACTTCTGTAACATAAAACCTACAAATACAAAACAAAACAAGTATTTGTATCTTGTTTGCATTGTCTCTCATTTCTGGTCAACTGTAGCTCTGCGCCATGTATCTTCTTTGTTCTGAGTTCCAAGCTGATCATTTATCTGGGATACAGTAGTAGAACAAGCCAACGACTCTTAAAGCATTACTGAGACATGTCTTATGTTCTGCTCATATTCCAGTGGTCAAAACAGTTCTCACTATGGCCAACCTAATGTCTTGAGTTAGGGGAAGTATGAGCCTCTGAGGGAAGAAGTGAGAATAATTGGAAGCAAGTTGATATTTAATTAAATAAAAATTTAAATGATTTTTTTTTAGAGAGATCTGAGGTAAAAGACCAGAGGCCATTCTTTCAAAACAGTTTTGCCAAGGTTTTAGATATACTAATGAAAGTTGAGCCAATATGGTTAAAGAGGAAGCTGATATATCGATTAGGGTTAGATTACAGACGACCAAATTCCCTCTAGTTAGTATAATGAGAAGGGATTTTTACACAAAGAAATAGAAACGTACAGAGTTATTAAAAAGGTTAGGAACAGACTCTAATGCTAAATTCAAGGACCAATTTTCAGCCTCAGAATTAATCTACCTCTGATGCAACTGGAAAATTTTCCTCTACTTCTGCAGAAAGCTGACAACCCAGAAAGGTGTTCTCACCACTGCTGACTGCAAAATGTACTATCTCTGCCATAATCAGGAAAATAAGTGCCAAATTAGGAAACTGCTAATACAGCTTCAGAGCCATATCATAGCTGCCATGCTGTGTGCCAACAAGATGCATGCTCTACTCCCTACCTCTCCCCTCGGATGGCTTATTTAGGAGTCAAGGTTTACACAAGGGCATTGATTAGTGGCATCTAAATCACATCGAGAAACTTAGCTTCAAGGGAAACTGGGAAGGTAATTATTTTTGGTAATAGAAATGTTTTATTTAATCTTTATAATAATTATGCCATTTGATTAATTTCCATTTGACTTACACTAATCAGATAAGGAGAAATAGAACTTAATTAGAAATTTGTTAAAATTCACATTGTGTTTATATTATCTTTTCTTAGGAGGACAGTATATTAGGTAGAAAAGTAAGTCCCAAGAATTGAAGGGCATTCTTTGCTGGTGCAGATATAGAAAAACAAATTAGTAAAGACTTTTATGTAATGACCTCTCAGTTAAAGGGACCACACATAATGCTAGAATTTGACATGACATTAAATATGCTTTTTGTTTACTTATCCACTCACTGTTTTAAAAAAATTAGCATTTTCCCCCAAAGTTTAATAAGAAAAAGAAAGAAAAGTAAGGTGCAGGAAAGTTGAAAGAACAGCATATTTCAGTACCTGATTACCATTGACTTATTTCACCAATTGTTAAACTAATGCTACATTAACACTCTTCTCTTTTATTACTCTCTGCCTACCTCCACAAATGACTTATTTTTTTGCAGAACCATTTGAAAGGAAGGTGCAGCCTTCTTGACATTTCACCCCTAAATAATTCAACATGAATATCCTAAGAACAAGGACATTTTCCTACACAACAACTAAACCATTAACATACCCAGGAAATTTAACATTGCCGCAACGGGAAATGTAACTTTGAGCTTTCTCTGCATTAAAAAGCAGGCTGAAATGGATGTTTACTGGACCCATGCACATTATCTTTCATTTTTAAGTTCAAGACATGCCTTCTCTTATGTAGGGGTTGACTTTGATGTCGAATGCTGTCAATATCCTGTCAGTCCCCGATGGCGAATTTTCTACTCACTTCCATTGAAAATCATTTCCCTTCTGGAAAGAAATTATCATAAATGTAGCAATTTATTCCTGTTATGCCCTGAGAATAAATTCAGGGAAAGTTGAACTTGCAGTACCAGCATCAGGCTCTGACAGACACATATGTTTGGTGTCAGCAGATGTGGCCCTGGTCGTGTAACTCATTTTCAAAGTTATGCACATTTTATTGTGAGTGGGAGTAAAGTGGTTTTTGTGTTTATTTGTGTATCTGTTTAGTTGTAATGATGTCAACAAATAGTAGGATGGAGGAAATATGCTGCAGTTATTGTCTCTGTCACTTCTGTAGTTGATTCTGAAGAACCTTAATAAAATAAAATATCAAAAAGCCGAAATAAATCTATTTCTCTATATAAATCTGTAGGATAAACACAATTTAGTCCAAGTCCCATCTTTGGCACTGAGATGCAAAATCACTACCTGGGAATCACAACTACAGTCTCTTTTGCATCATTTGTCTGAAGAGAGATTGCTTTTAAAAATATAAAATTGCTTGTTAACTCACTCGATGAGCAATCCGACATGGTGAAAAAGGAGGTTGAGACTTCTGAAGTAGAAAGAAGCAAAAACCTGAATTTCCTCCTAACAGTCCCAACTTTCTTTCATCAATGTCTTTATTATCAATCAAGCTTGCATATTTTGACTTTCAAAATGATACAAGATTCTCATACCTCCAAGTATGGGAATTTCTGGAAAAATTATGTCTACTCTTCATTGATGTCCCTTTAGCTGACCCACGCCTGCAGCTCCCAGTATGACAATAAGGATGTTTTCATTTTATTGTTTTTTTCTAGGAGTTTGAAATGCATCCAGATTAGAGTTTTCATTGTTTTTTCTTTCCGTTCTAGAAAGTTTAAAATTCTGACAGAGAAATTTCAGAATTGCTTGAAATTGAAGATAAGAAAGTGGTTCATGAAGAAATCAATCTCCTGTCATGGACTGAGAGATGATGTGTTACCTATGAGCTCACTGATCATTTTGGAAAAAATACCTAGAGATTCTTGATAATATTTTTAATGCATATGTGTGAAGGCATTAATGAATGTTAATTTAGTATTTAGCAAATACTATGAGGTATTCAAACCTTTGAGGGAAACTCGATTAAATATAAACAGAGAAGTCTAATAAAGAGGGAAGACATTTGTTCAAGGGCTTAAGGGTAGTTGCCATAACAGGAAACATTTGTGGTCCTTTTGATGCTTCTCTAAGTTGAGGGATACCATGATCATTAAAAGAGAGTCTCAAGAAATAAAGGTATATTGTGATAGAACTTAGGAAGAAAAATTCACCATTTCTATGAAGATGATTTTAAAAATACAAAGATTGAAGACCTTGAATCACATATTCAAAGCACTGTGTGAAACGTATCTTTATGAGGTAATAAAAGAAAGTTTTAGATATTGGTTTCCTCTACACAGCAGGTACCAACAATTCAGTTGAAACCAGAGTACCTTCCAATACCCCCATGCCAGACCCCATTCCACTCCCACATCCCCACCTTCCATCTCTTGGCAGAATGCATTATATGCCAACTTTCAGGGGATATTAATTCTCCAGCCCTTTGGCCTGCCATCTCGGCAGAAGAAGTGTCATCCTGCCACTTCAGAGAAAGCCCTGTAGCAAAGTGATGAAGGGAGTAACAGTTGAAAGTTGGTCCCTGAAGTGAGGGACCCAAGGGATTTGAGCTGGGCTCTTCTCCCTGCATAATCTCCCAGCCTTGCTTTTCCCCTCCCCAGCTCTTCTCTCCTCCTCTCCTCCCAGCTTTTATTTAACCTCACCTGTACATAACCTCAGATGCCATCTCCTCCTTCATGACTTCTCTGCTCACCAAGTTGAGTTTATTACTTCCTTTATTACCCACCCCCCCCGTAATAATTACAATGGTTCTTGTCTTGTGCTGTTTTGTACTGAGACTATTTGGACATATATTTCATCCTCACTACTGGAAATGGGTTGTTTCTGTAGACAGGGACCTTGCTAATTTACATCTCTTTCAGTGCCTAGAAAAGTGGGTTGTATACACTTAGTACCCCCCAAAATGCTGGGAGTGAATTGATTGAATACATGAGCCCTGAGAACTATCACAGGGACATATGTACTTGAGTTTGAACATTTATCTAGCCAAATGTAGGTAAGTACATTTACTATGATAAAAATATATTTTATTCATAGCACCAAATAAAGCAAGGATTTACAAAGGAAAATGCAAACTGCAAAGTGATTTGATATATCTTCTTTTCAACTTGATTGTGATAACTTTTATTCAGTACTTTCTCTCAGCTTTTTACGATCTGGTTTCAAGCCCTTTAAGTTCCATTTGTTAAATACATTTTTAGTATTATTTACTAAGATACTATAAATCCCATAGGATTGAAATCACCACAGTTAAATCTTTCGTTATTCTTGTAGCTGGTAATATCTGCTCGTCTCCATCGTTCTGAAAGTATATCCTTTCTCTAACAGCCAAGAGGTATCTTTCTCTTGCTCTTTGATGCTTTTTTAGTGAATAAGTCTGACATCACTCTGTGTTATTTTCACTTTGCCTTTCCTGCTCCATTGCCCTAGGCTCACCCTGAGTTCATAGTGATGATGTCTTTAATTTTTGAAGCACAGTATGCATAATTAAATACAGTAAAATAATTCAGAATAATTTCATACTTGTAATAGGAATTTCTTACCAATGGAAATTGGGGGAAAAATCTCAACAGTAAAGCATATTTGGACTGATGGAATGAGAAATAGAAAAGAACAGGTACAGTTGTAGGAATTGATTCACTTTCATTCCATGTTAAGGTTTTTCTGCTAGTGCTGTTTGAATGGTGTTCAGATATTTCAGTCCAGGATTTCATGAACCTATGGGCCATGAGTTAGAAAGACTTCCCATTTTCTATGCCTTGCCTTAGATTTATCAGCCTAGCATTTTTCGATGGCATTTCATACGTCCATATAAAAGGAAATAGAAAGAGGGGGGTCATTAACTCACAGTGAGACAGATGAATAAATTATGGCGAGCATGTGGAAGACCATGCTTGTACCCGGATGGGCCTATGTAGAATAAATCATGCCACTCCAGATGAATAGTGCTGTCAGCACCTGGAAATATTTGGCTAAATTTACTTGACTGCCATAGATGAAACATCACAAGAAGAATAATGGTGGTTTGAGTGGACAGTATGGGATAAACTGGTATGCATTCATTTTCAACTCCAATTAAACCACCATGTTTTCCTATCTTCCTCACATGTATGAATATCACTTCCTTTTTTCTTCAAAAAGGATGATGGTTAGAATGTGGCCAGGTAAGAAGGTAGAAGGAATGCTTACATCCTAATTAAAATATTTCTATCATTTCTGCCATGATACCTTATGCAAAGTTTCTATTTAAGTTTATTGTTTGTATTCCTGTATCAGGGAATTATGGAAATGTTGTATACCATTTCCCAGCAAAGAGAGCTCAGATGTGAGTCATTTAAATATTATGAAATGACAATTTTCTTATAAAAGAAATCATGTTTAAGCAGTGCTGGAATTGTTTCCAAAGACCAGATACTAGTTCTACTTCTATCCCTTACTGGCTGTATGATGTTGGATAAGTCATCTCAACTTTCAGAGCCTATATTTCCTTTTGGGAAAGTGGAGATCTTCTCCATATTATCACATTTTACTGGAGGCACAAATAAATATGTACAAAGTCCACGAATTCTGGGCTGGAGATTATACCTAGTGAGTCACATCCAATTCAGCCAAACAAGTAAATTTTCAAAGCTTCGTTTTGTTGAGGGAAAGAAAACGACCCTGTGACTTTAGTTGTGAAGAAATGCTGTTGGAGATCAATAACCCAGCAGGTTCCCCCTACCTCAACATCTTTTATATCAATAAAAGTATACAATTATGGGATGGAAAAACATGACATTTAGGTAAATTCCGGTAGGACTAAAGACTATATTCCAGCTTGATATATTCAGAGACAATTTGTAGGTAGCATGTTAAAACTTGCCCTTAAAGAGTATTAATTTGTTATGACTGAAAGAAAACAGCTGGGGCCAAGGACTGACTTCAAATCACAGCTGGGCTAACGGCAGCCTCGCACCTCCATTCCCCACCGAGGGCACATCAGGTCAGGCACACCGTTCTCCACCAGTAACTATTTCAGCCACCCAGAAGTCTCCCAGTTTGTCTTTCTGAGTTATAATTCCCTGCAATAACTAGCCCTAAGATGTAAAATTATAAACTAAGGTTTACATATACAGTACTTCTTTTTAACTTTCTTGGCTTCTTCTACTGATCCAGGTCTTGATGAAATATTAAAAGAAAATCATTAAATCAATTTGTACTAATTAAGAGTTCTAGTGGGCTATTTTGACCTGACTCTGCAATATAGGTATCAATACTATGTTCTTAGTCAGTGTGCATTTTGGTGAACCATCGTGACATATGAAATCTTTAAATTTGGTGCAGAAAAAAATATTTCCTAAGTTTCTGAAACCTCATTGGGTATATGAGTATAATTCCAGTAAGTTTATGAGCAAACATGTTTCATTGTGGGAGGTCTCTGGCACTATTCTCTGAGACCTGACCATGTGTGGTGCCAGGGCTGTACCTTAGGAAGTTAAAGGAACTTGATCCAAGCTGAGGAAAGAGAGGTCATGAGAAAATGACTCATTTCCTTCCTTCATCAAACTCAGCAATTTTTCATATTTTTCCATGAGCCTTTGGTGATGATTTAGGTATGTCCTCTTCTTCCGAGTTTCTGAAATTTCACCAATTCTGAGAAGAGGGAATCTTTAAAGTTTTAGTATTCTGGGAATATTTCTCTCCTTCTAAAGTTTTCCTCATAGATTTCTTATGAGTATCACCTGGGAAAAACATTCTCAGTTTTCTTTCTGTGATGGCACATGGAGGCAAATACCAGAAATTTGGGTGAATCTCAGGGTGGGGTAAACAGTCGTTCCCCCACCCGCCTGTATTACTTAAAAGAAACCATTACTAAATAGATCCTGCTTATTTCTTGTTAGGGTTATTCCATGATATTTTTGCTGCTGCTTAGAATGAAGCATGTATATGTTACTTGTTTTTAAATATAAGCTATATTATTTGTATTTAATTTTTTTTTCATTTTTCACTAAAATAAAGTTCACATAGTATAAAATTCCTCATTCTAACAATTTAATGTGAACAGTTCATTGGTTTTAGTTTGCTCACAATGTTGTACAGCAAGCATCACTGTTGAATTCCAGGTTATTTTTATCTTTCCTAAAGAAACCCCATAAAACCCTTAGCAGTCACTTACCATTCACCCCAACCCCTAATCCCTAGCAACCACTAATCTTTCTGCCTCTGTGGATCAGCCTATTCTGGATATTTCATATAAATGAAATCATACAACATGTGCCTTTTGTGTCTGGCTTTCCTCCCTTAGGATAATGTTTTCAAGGTTTGTCCATGTGGTAATATGTATCAGTACTACATTCTTTTTAAATAACTGAATAATATTCTATTGTTTGGATATACCCCCATTTTTATCCATTCATCATTTGTTGGGCATTTGGTGTTTTTTTCATACCTTTTGCCTATTGTGAATGACACTGCTGTGAAGTTCATGTACATGTCTTTATGTGACCACAATGTTTTCAGTTCTCTTGAGTATACACACAAGAATGGAATTGCTAGGTCATATGGGAATTCTATGCTTGGCTTTTATAGGAACTACCAAACTGTTTTCTAGAGTGACTGCACCATTTTACACTCCCATAAGCAATCAGCGAAGGATCACATTTTTGTCAACACTTGTAATTTTCTGTTATTATTATTATTTCCATCTTAGTGGGTATGAAGTGGTATCTCCTTGTGGTTTTAATTTGCATTTCCCTAATAAATATTATACTGAGCATCTTTTCATGTGCTTATTGATAATTTGTCTATCTCCTTTGGAGAAATGTTTAGGCAAGCACTTTACCCATATTTTAATTGGACTTTTATCTTTTGTTGTTGATTTGAAAGATTTTTTTAATATATAAATTCTGGGTACTAAACCCTTATCGGGTATATGATTTGCAAATATGTTCTCCCATTTTGTGGATTGTCTTTTCACTTCCTTGATAGTGTCTTTTGATATGCAAAAGTTTTTAATTTTGATTAAGTCCAATTTATCAATTGTTATTTAGTTGGTTGTGCTTTGGGTGTCATAGCTAAGAAACTGTTGCCTTATACAAGATTACACAGATTTACACCTATGTTTCTAAGAGTTTTATACTTTTAGTTATTACAGTTAGGTCTTTTATCCTGTTTGTGCTGCTTTTTATATATGATATGTACTAGGAGTTCCATTTCACTCTTGAATGTTGATATCCAGTTGTCTAAGCACCATTTGTTGAAAAGACTATTCTTTCTCAGTTAATGGTATTGGCAACCTTGTCAAAATTCAATTGATCGGGGTGATGCAATGGTGGCTCAGTGGCAGAATTCTTGCCTGTCATGCCAGAGACCAGGATTTGATTCCTGAAGCCTGCCCATGCAAATACAAAACAAGACAAAACAAAAATTCAATTGATCTATTATGTCTAGGTTTATTTCTGGACTCTCAGTTCTGTTCTGTTGAACTATATGTTTATCTTTTTGCCAGTTCCACACTGCTTTAACTACTGTAACTTTGTAGTAAGTTTTGAAACCAAGAGTGTCATTCCTCCAACTTTGTCATTTTTCAGGATTACTTTGGCGATTTGGGGTTACTTGTAATTCCATATAAGACTTAGAACCAGTCTGTCAATTTTGCACATAAGGCAATTGGAATTGTGGTAGCGATTTCATTGAGACTGAAGATGGCATTTGTGATTATTGCCATCTTAATGATATTAAGTTGTACAGTCCTTGAAAACAGTTATCATCACTTTTTTTAGGTCTTTAATTTCTTTCAACAATGTTTTGTAACTTTCAATAAATGCCTTTCATCTCCTTAGATGAATGTAATCCTAAACATTTTATTAATTTTAGCTCTTACAAGTGGAGCTGCTGTCTTAATTTCGTTTTCCAATTTTTATTTGCTAATGAATAGAAACACAACTGCTTTTTGCATATTGATCTTGTATCATGCAACTTTGCTGAACTCATTTCTTAGCTCTGTACTTATTTGTGAGCACAGATTATTTAGTTTTCTACATATAAGATCATAAGGAATGCAGATAGTTTTACTTCTTCTTATTCAACGTGGATGCTTTTTATTTCTTTTTCTTTCCTAATTGCCCTAGCTAGAACTTCCAGTACAATGTTAAAGTGGCAAGAGCAGACATCCTTGTTTTGTTCCTGATCTTAGGGGGAAACATCTTTCATTTGGCTCATCATTAAGTGTGATGTTAGCTCTATGTGTTTCACAGATGGCCTTTGTGAAGTTGAGAAAGTTACCTTCTATTCTTAGTTTTATGGAGCATTTTTATCATAAAAAAATTCTGGATTTTGTCATCTTTTTTTTCCTGCATCTATTGAGATGGTCATGAGTTTTATTCTTTTATTCTATTAATATGGTGTATTAGATTGATTAATTTTTGTATGTTGAACCAAACTTGCTTTGCTGGAATAAATCTCTCTAGATCATGGTGACTAGTCCTTTTAATATGCTACTAGGTTCAATTTGACAGTATTTTTAAGGGTTTTTGCATCGACATTTATAAAGGATACTGGGTTGTGATTTTCTTTCCTTGTGATGTATTTTCTGGCTTTGGCATCAGAATAATCCTGGTCTCATTGATTGTGTAAAGAAATATTCTCTCTTCTACTTTTTTTGGATGAGGTTGTGAAAGATTGATGTTAATTCTTCTTTAAATGTTTAATAACATTCACCAGTGAAGCCATCTGGCCCAGGATTTTTGTTTGCTGAAAGTTTTGATTACTGATTCAGATTTTCCACTTATTACTGAATCAATTTTGTATATTTCTAGGAATTTGTCTATTTCAAAAAGATTATATAATTTGTTGGCATACAATTGTTCATAGTATCCTCTTATACTCCTATGTTTCCTTTAAGATCAATAGGTAAAATCCCACTTTCATTTCTGATTTTAGTTACTTTAGTCTTCTCTCTGTCTCTCTCACTCTTGCTCCTGCTGTCACTCTCTCTTTTAATCAGTCTAGTCAAAGTTTTGTGGTTTTTGTTGATCTTTTCAAAGAAACAAGTTTTGATTTTGTTGATTCTATTGCTTTTTGAATTTTCTAGTTTTTTTTTTTTTTTTTTTTTTTTTTTTTTTTTTTTTTTTTTTTTTTTTTTTTTTTTTTTTTTTTTTTTTTTTTTTTTTTTTTTTTTTTTTTTTTTTTTTTTTTTTTTTTTTTTTTTTTTTTTTTTTTTTTTTTTTTTTTTTTTTTTTTTTTTTTTTTTTTTTTTTTTTTAATCTAACCTTTATCTTTTGCTTCCTTCAACTGGCTTGGGGTTTAATTTGTTTTCCCTTTTCCAGTGTTTTAAAATGGAAGGTTCAGGTTTAGGTTTTAGATCCTGCTTCTCTTTTAATGTGGGTATTTACAAATATAAATTTCCTTCTGACCCCTGCTATACTACATACTTAAATTTTGGTGTGTTTATTTGTTTTTATTGATCTCAAAGTATATTCTGATTTCCCATGTGATTTTTTTTCTTTACTCTATTAGTTACATAGAAAGGTGTTAATTTCCATATATTTGTGAATTTTTGGAAAGTCCTTCTGTGCTTTCTAATTTAATTCCACTGTGGCTGGAAAACATTCTTTGTCTGAGTTCAAAGTTTTAAAATTTATTCAGTCTTATTTTGTGACCTAACATTGTCTATCCTGTATAATGTTCCATGGTCACTTGAGTAGAATGTGTATTCTGTGGTTGGGTGGGTGTTCTACATGTGTCTGGTAGGTCTAGTGTTGTTCAAGCCTTCTGTGGAAGTCTTCAGCTATTATTATTGAGCAGTCTATTTCTCCTTTCAATTCTGTCAGGTTTTGTGTCTTATATTTTGCAGCTATTTTGTTAGGTGCATATATGTTTATAACTGCTATATCTTCCTTGATTGTTTGACTGTTTTATCAATATATGTCCTTCGTTCTCTCATAATTTTTGGATTAAGATCTATTTTTCTGAAAACAGTTTATCTACTCCAGCTATCTTTAGGTTGATGTTTGCATGGAATATCTTTTTCTATTATATAATTTTCAACCATTTCATGTCTTTGAACATAAACTGAGTCTCTTATAGGCATCACTTAGTGAATCATGCTTTAAAAAAAACACAAAACAAAACAAAGCATTTTGCCAATATGCCTTCTAACTGAAGAGTTTTAGCTGTCTATCCATCCATCTATTAAATATAATACAGACAAGGAAGACTAAATTCTATATTTTACTGTTTGTCTTGTTATGTTTTATGTGGATTTTGTTCCTCATTTCCACCATTAGTGCCTTTCTTTGTGTTAAATAAAATTTTCTAGTGTAGCACTTTAATTCCTTTGTCATTTATTTTATTATATATGTTTGAGTCTTAAGAATTGCCTGGGGATTATTATTAACACTTTAATTTAGCACTGTCTAGTTCAGATTAGTGGCAACTTAGTTTCAGTACTATGCAAAAGTTTGTTCCTATATACTTCTATCTTTCCCTTAATGCTATTATTGTCCAAATTACTTCTTTATGTATAGTCTGTTCATCAACATGGATTTATAACAATTTTTATGCAGTTGTCCTTTAAATAAAATATAGTAAAAGACCAAAAAATGCATTAATATTGACATTTTATTTACTGAAGTAGTTACCTTTACCAGTGTTCTTTATTTCCTCATAAGGATTCAAGAGATGAACTCTGAGTTTTTAATCTTAATTTCTCCTTAATTTTTGTAGGATAGTTTTTTTGAATGTAGAATTCTTGGATAACTGCTATTTTGTTTTTGTTTTTTTTCCAGCTGTTTGAATATGTCATACCACTACCTTCTGGCTTCTGTGTTTTCTGATGAGAAATATAATGTTAATCTTAAGAATCCCTTGTATGTGATTAGGTACTTTTCTCTTGATGCTTTCAAGATTCTCACTTTGTTTTTGTCTTTTAACAGTTTGATTATTTTGTGTGTGTGTGTCTTCATGTGGGTCTCTTTAAGTTTATCTTACTGGGATACACTGAGCTTTTTGGATGTATAAATACATGTTCTTTTTATTTATTTATTTTTTACATGGGCAGGCACTGGAAATCAAACCCAGGTCTCCAGTATGGCAGGGGAGAATTCTGCTACTGAGCCACTGTCACACCACCCTAGATGCTTGTCTTTAACCAAATTGGACAAGTTTGGGGCTATTATTTCTTCAACTATTCTCCCTTTCTTTGTGTTCCTCTCCATTTTTCTTTTTTTCAGTCTTTTCTCTTTCTGTTCCTCAGACTGGATAGTCTCAGTCAAACTATCTTCAGGTTTACTGATTCTTTCTTCAGCCTACTTAAATCTGTTGTTAAGCCTCTCTAGTGAATTTTCCTCATTTTGGTTACTTTACTTTTCATGTCAAGAATTTCTATTTGATTCCTTTTTATAATTTCTTTTTATTGCTATTCCCTCAAGATTTCTTTTAGTTCTTTGGGCATGGTTTTCTTTAGCCCTTTGGACATATTAAAAATAGTCAAATCTAAAGTTTCTGTCTGGTAATTCTTTCTCAGGTCATTCCTGATCAGGCACACAGTTCTGGACATGCACATGGCCTTCTAGATGCCAAGGAATATATCAGAGCCTTTCAAAGCTCTTATTCCCCAAAGCCTCTCATTCCCCATTCTTTCTCCCAAAACTTTTTGGTTACGCTATAGTTTGCCCCAACTGTTATCCATTGCTTCAGGCAGTTGCAACTAAATCATGTCCTTTAAGTGTTCTTGACAAATGCCTCTGGAGTTAGCACTGTGATACTTCTGTGTTAAGTGAGATAAAGGTAATCCCTTTGAGCTAGCATATCAGGAAGCCACTAGTCAGATCAAAACAAACAACCACAATTTTTTACAAGTGAGGTCTGTACTTCGCCCTTTGGTGCTGGCACCTGAATCTGGAATGTGATCTGTTACCTTCAAGGCCCCACTGAGCTGAATAGTGGGAAACAGGGCCAAGGTAAGTTAAAACACCACAAAGCTCAAGGATCTTATTGAGATTCAACAGTTTTATCTTGATTCAGCATTTCCCTGGTTGTGTCAAGTGTTTGGTTAGTTTTCATATCTCTGAAAAAGTTTATTCCTAAAGGATTTTTTTTTTTTGCCAATTTATTCATTTCTTTTATGGAAGGATAGATCTTAGAGTTCCTTTCTCCACCATTTTTGCTGAGGTTACCCAGAAAAGGTTTTAATTTTGTTATGTATCTTATAATGTCCAATTTACTGCATTCTCTTATTTAGTCTATGTATATTTATTCTATATATAATCTATGTATATTATTTTATGTATATGTATCCTCTATGATCTTGTTGTATTTTCTCTGTATTATCATGGAACTCACAAGGAATGATCCTCCTGAATTCTCTTTCCCACAGATATGCTTTTTTTAATTGCTCTCACATATTCTTACAATAATGAAAGATTCCACTAAAACACTGTATAATAATACAAGTTACTTAAGGCTTCTTTATATAGTTTCTGATTTTAATGAAAATATGTATCATCTTGCTGTTATATTTGATGCTTATTTCTTTAATCAGATATTATTAACATAATGAGGTAACACTCCTTGACCTCATTTTTTCAGTAAAATAAGATCACTATTAAATAGAAAAGTATTTTTAAATAATTTTGAATGAGGATTTTAGTCCTAATTTGCTAAGAAGTTTTATTTGAATAACCATGTGATCATATGAATTGTAACATCTTTTGATTTTTTTTCATTTTGAATTTTTTCTTTCCCTAATGTTAGTTTCTTGATACTAAATCTACTCTCATATTCAAATTTCCTCAGTATTACTTAGCGGGGGGTTATGATTCCAATGTTTGCTAGCTCTTAGAAGAGAGAGATCAAAACTTAGATAGATGAAAATGAACAGATTCCTAATGACATAATTTTAATTCATAGATGTAACTATGATTGAAACCTGACTCATCCTGGAACTTTCCTGTTATAAGAACCAATATGTTTTCATTTTTTATTCATTGAATTTCGGTGTGGTTTTTGTCATTTGCAACATACAGATTCTGAAGAAATATTGATATTTGAATTTTCATATTTGATAATCAAAAAAACAGGTAATAAAATTATTTGAATTCAAAGAATAACCACTAGTAAAATCAAACCATCATGTACTTTACAGATCACTGGGACAAATATAATCAAATAAAATACATTCCAATAACAAAAGCAGACACATATTAAACATTCAGGAAAACTTTAAACATAATGCATAAAACTTAAGGGAATCCAGACCAGACCTAACAAAAAAACACCAGTAGGCTGATTACAAGAGATATTCCTAAAACGAAATTGCACAAAATGGCTATAAAAAGAGAGTCAAGAAGCATTTATTAGATAAAAGTAAGTTAAAAGAAAATGGAGGTAGTTTACTTAAAGTAGATTCCAAGGCATAAATAAATGCTTTAAATGAGTCAAGTGGGTAATATTATATTGATAAAAGTGCCAAACCACAAAGCTATGACAACCATTAATTGTCTGAATCAAAAATGATAGCTATCACTCAAATAATTTACCTATAGACGGTGAATTAAAATATTTTAGATTTAGTTGATTAGAAACATATCTTTCCAGGAGTCTATTCAAAATATTTCCATATTAGATTTACATTGAGTAGAAATATGAATGAAGCCAATCTGGGTAAGACTAAGGTATATCAGAAACCTGAGTAAAAGATGATATCATCCATATTTGAAAACTTCAAATTCTGTGTGAGACTAAAGGGAGAGATGTTTATTTAGTGCAAAATTTATATTTTGGGTAGTGCAATTCCTAACTTAACTTATTTGGTCAGTTTAGTTGAACACTCCAGAAAAAGAAAGAAAAAAGAAAAACTCGTACATGCCATACCCCTTACCCCTCCTTCTCATTAACCACTAGTATTTCAAAGTACTCAATTTATTTTAACCTCTGTTTCCCCTATTATTTGTTTATTTTTTATCCATATTTGTTTACTAATCTGTCATACCCTAGCTAAAAGGAGCATCAGACACAAAGTTTTCACAATCTCCAGTCACTTCTTCTGCAGATTTCCTCTTCTTTGATTATATAGCATTTTGAGAGCATCCTTCTTTTTCATTTTCTTTGTAAACCATGGAAAGAGGAAAGAGATACCCAGGGTAACTTCCAGTGGTGGGGAAATGGAATTTCTTTTTTTCTCTATTATTCACTTTGGGCCTGTGCACATCCTTTTTTTCAAAATCAGCTTCAACAGTGGTAGCTATGTAACACTTGTCCCACAAATTTCAGTATTTAGTAGACGTTCACCTAGTGAAATGGTATGGCGATGAGATAATTTTATCTTCATATCTGGTTCTCTATAACATTCTAAACTGGTAAAATATAAGGACAGCTGCATATTTCTGTATTTCCTATACCCTATATTTGGAAGAAAATGCCCAGTGATGTAATTTTTTTATCCCTAGTCTCCCTTCACCCAAGCACACTATGTGTAGCCACTTTTCAATCCTATTCTTTTGTACAAATTCAGTCCTGCAATGGATGTATGAAGATTGGTGGTAGGGGTTGGATTCTTGTCTGCGCCTAACAGTGGAGGTATGCCTATCTGTTCTTCTGTTTGGCAGGTGGTAGACAGTGGGGGAAGGGTGAAATAACGTCCTACCCTAATTCTTTTACTGTTTCATAAAAGGTTACTTGGGAAGCTACAAGTGTATTTTTCTTAATCCAGCACCTAGGTCTCGGTAGTAATTGGAAATGCCAAACTTAGGTTTCTTTCAGTCTTCATTTTTGGAAGGTGTGAATTTTCATCTTGTTGTGTTTCTTCCTAGGTATTTTAGTGATAAATTGGAGAGGCTACAACAGAAGTTTCCAGCCAGATGCACTTTAAGCTGGAAGGGGAGAGTGAGTTCTTTGTGTTCACACGTGTCTCAGCCAAAGTGTGCTATCATACTGCTTTGGAGCTTTTTATTTTTCATTTTTTTCCCCCCTGGCAAGACCCCAACCCTGACTTGAAATCTTTAAAGCTGATGGACTATAAAGTAATCAGATTCATTTGACACTATGTAAAGCACAGGGCCTTTGGGTTTCATTATTTTGCTGGATTTAATGAGCCATATGAGAAAAAAAAAATAGCACTTCATCATCTCAGGATGTTTAACACAAAGACAATTAGCAGCACAGGGAGATGTCCAATCTAATCTGAGGCTCTAGCAACCCTTAAGGGTTAGTTGTGCTGTCTGATGTGCTCCCTAAGAATTGTGGGACTGAGACTGCATGGTTTGGTCCTGGCTTTGGATGAAAACTAGAGCACGAGTGATCCTAGGGATGAATGCCCTGGGTATACTCTGTATGTGTTGACTACGTCAAATGTACTTTCCTCTTAGGTTTCACTTTATAAACTTGAAAAAGTCCGGGGGTTGCAATTAAATGAATGAGTCACCAAGTGAAAAAATTCTTCATCAGCATAGCACATCTGTGGGACAAATGTGGGAAACAAGTAAGAGAAGTCACAAAGGTTGCTGACACGGACCATTCATTTCACTTCCGTCAGGAAAGGCATTTTGCTTCTCTGAAGCAGAGGGCAAAGGACGAAGCTGTCGATCTCGAAACATGCAGACACAGGCATGCACATGCATACATGGGTTGCTTTTGTTTTCATCTACCTGCTCCATGCCAATGTTATTTTAAGCAGAAGGCTGAATGCTCATGGTTTAGTCTGATTAAACAAACTCCCATCTAGGGGACATTGAAGCACACTTTATGGAATGCTTAATTCTAGGATTGAATATTCATTAGCAGTAACAAGACTCAAACCTCTGGTAATGGTTAAACTCGTAGAGAAATACATGAAATGGAGATGACCTATGCCATGTATGCCTATTTATGTCTATGATGTCACTTTGTGACATAAAATCACACTCTGGTACTGGGCTTTGATAGCTTTCCATTATGTGGCCCATCCTACCTGGCCTAATCAGGCCTCTTCTGTGTCTAAAATCCTATTCCCTTCCCCTGTTCTTCTAGATCAGTGCTTTCCAATAGAACTTTCTGCAGTTATAGAAATGCTCTGTGTCACAGTATCCCTTTTTAATGTGGTTACTGTGACAAAACCGAGTTGTTCATTTCCTTTCATTTTAATTAAACCAAACAAAAATGTAAGTAGCCACATGTGGCTAGTGGCTACCATGTTTGACAATGCAAAGTGTGGTCCCTCTGAAGTTGCATTGCCTGGGAACTTTTAGATACACAGAAAATCTGACTCCCCCTGAGACCTGCTGAATCTAAATCTGCAATTTAACAAGACCCCTAAGTGATTAGCTTGTTCTGGGAAATTTCAGGAGCACTGCTCTAGACAACTACCCATCTTTCAGAATTCAAGTCGAGTCACTTCTCTGCTGACTTATCCATCAGGCACAGGAGTCACAGTGCCCAAGGCCCACTAAAATGTTTTCATTTCTCTTAAAATCAGAAGAAGCAAAAAATGAACTACTAGATCAAGGGAAATGTTTTACTATGTAGTATTAAGATTACATTAATATTTATATGGTCATATATGATGATTAATTTATGCATCAGTTTGGCTGGGGTTACGATGTTTAGCTGTTTGGTCAAAAACAAACACAAACAATTGTGTAAGCCAATTCCTTAAAGCAAATGTCTTAAAGTCGCCCCACACACCCTGTTGGTTCTGTTTGCTTGGAGAACACTGACGCATACATCATATTATACTAGTGCAATCATAGGTATCATGTTTGGTACTTTTTTATGGAGAAAGGGGCCCATGAAGGCAAAAGTGCTGAGGGCCCATGAAATTCACAGTGTGGCCCACTGGTGCCCTTTGCCTCCCAAGTCTGGCACAGCATCAACTCTTCTGTGCTAGTCTGGCTGGCTGCACATTCTCATAACCCTGTGCTATGGTTGTACGTTTCTAACCTCTTCCCTGTTATCATTTGAACCCTTTAAAGGCAAGAGCAGCACCTCATCTGTATCTATAGCACCCAACCTGTGTCCCATAACATGAGCACTCTATAAATATGCAAAAGAGGGAAGAAAAGAAGACAGGAAGGCAAGACTAGATTCTAGTAGACTTGCTTTACTAGGGGGAGTAATTGCCTTCATGTACCTTAAGCTGACCTGGATAAAATGGAAATTAAAATCTAACCCGCAAAGTCATTGCAAACCAGATTCTCACTGGAAGGTACCCTGCGTTTCCTGAGAGGGAACTGTGAATAAGTACTATGATGAAAAGAAAAGAGTGTTGTACTTACGGTTAGGGCACCTGGATTTTCTTCTCTGTTGTTTCACTGACTAATTGTTTTTTCATAGAGCAAAACATTTTACTTTTTGATGTTTCAATTTCCCACTGGTAAAATAAGAAACAGCTAACTCTTTCTGAATTCTTACCATCTGCTGTAGGCTCTTCTAACAAGAGTTAATTCTTGTTATGAATCGACTCATTCATTCTTCATGAAATCTAAATTGTTATCCTGTTTTACACATGAGGAAGCCAAGGCACAGAGAGGTTAACTAACCAGCCCAAGATCACACAGCCACTAACTGGTGGAGTCAGGGCTCAAACCCAGGCTGTCTGACCCCAGAGTCTGAGTTGAACCATTACACTGTTATCAGAGATAAATGACTGCATCTTATATAGC
Source organism: Myrmecophaga tridactyla (assembly GCA_004026745.1). Classification (NCBI taxonomy): domain Eukaryota; kingdom Metazoa; phylum Chordata; class Mammalia; order Pilosa; family Myrmecophagidae; genus Myrmecophaga; species Myrmecophaga tridactyla. The sequence goes on along the minus strand of PVIY010003288.1, from coordinate 16,944 downwards.
ATGAGACTTCTCATATAATAAAGGGTAATATTAAAATCTGCAAATGTAGATTCTTATGTATTCATCTACTCACTCGTCTGACAAACACAATATCCTGTGATGTAACATCAGCATGTTAATGAAGGATGCAAAGCACAGGATCCCAAAATAAATCATTATATCACATATTAATATTTTATTGATTTGTTTTCCATCTCCTCCACCAGAATGTAAGGCCAAGTGAAGGCAGAATTCATTGAATAAACATCTGTGGAATGGGTGAATGAATAAGCAAAGCTATTCAACCAGGCCCACGTGTTTGGGTTTTAGAAGGCTTATGCAGTCATAGAAACAGTGTCTCAACAGGCTGCTGTTGTTGCTATTTTTGTTTGTTTGTTTTAATTTTGTTGTTGCTATTTTAATAAATCTTCTTCGTTCCTATTTTAAACACATCTTCTCAGGCAGCTTATTTGTGAAAACACCAACATTATTATTTTGAATGGACGAAGGGGTCTTCAAAGACCCGAAGTCTCAAAAAGGCAGACAGTGTCATGTCCATTAAAGTGGCCTTCCTTAATTTTGAAAACTCTCATGTTTCTTCTTCGTCTCTTATCCTGCTGCTTTGGTTAATATACCTGCCATACAGTGGTTTTTCTAGCATGACCATCAAACTTTTCAGACCTGTCCTGAAGCAGTCACAATTTGGAATCCTTTAGAAGTTAAAAAAAGCAAGTAATTCATGGTAACACAAGGTACAGAGGTGCACTATAAATGGTGGAATTAGGCAGCAAGGGCAGACTTCACTTTTGTATCCAACTAAAAGAAAACTCTTATTGGGAGACTGCCTGAGTGTAAAGACAAACACCTCCCATTAGGCTTACTAAAAAAAGCCAGCAGGATACTCCAAATTGAAAAGGAATAGAACCTCTTAAGGGTGTTTTTAATATTTCCTTTCCAATTCCCTGTTGTCATTTACAGTGTGGGTAGGATAAGTAAGCCAGCACATTTTTACATGCAAGAGCAAATGTGCCTGTACGTAAGGAAAAGTAAAGTATATGCACTTGGTTAGAAAGAAAATAACCAACATCAATACCTTGAAAGAAATTATTCAGCATTTTATGTTGCAGGTATGTTCCTGGATTAAATATAAAGGTTTCAAAGTCTATGATTATATTTTGTCTTTGGCTGATAGAAAGAATAATTGAGAACAACAATAAAGCATTGTTTCATCTTTTTCATTTGTCACGTTTTTAAAAAGAATCATTTGTTTTTATTTAAACTTCCGGGCAAATGTCAAAGTTACTTTGACTTTGAGTCTTCTATTAATACAACACGGAAGGGTCTGAAATTTTAACTTTAAAGAATGTTTTGACATTTTTATCCATTTTGCTATTCAGTCTATTAGTTTAATGCCATCAGAAATTGTGAAAAACCTAAGGATTTTAAATGACTGGAAAGGGAAAGCACACAAATGATGTGTGGCCAGGAGTTATAAAAATATTCCCCCTGAACGGGATAAGGTTGCAGCTGTGTGTGTTGTTGGTTGCAGGAGCAGGGGTGGGGAGGAGAGGGGTGGAGAAAATGGGGGTGTGGTGTGTGGGAAGTTGGAATGAAGAGGGGTTTAAGGTTAATCAGTACCCTTCTGTTATCTTTAACTGCACCTTATTTCTTGCCTTCTCTCCCTTTCCTTTATCTCTTTTTCTCTCTCATCCCTTTCTCTCCTCCTTCTATCCCTTCTTTTAAGGAAGTAATAAAATAATTCCCTGTAAATTTGAGAATGGCAGGGGTTTGGAAAAACTTGATAAACTACAGGCACAAACTGTTGGCCGTATTTTTATGTATAAAATAATGAACACCTGCTGAGTCACTCCATGCATTTTTTTCCCCCCATTTTGACAAGTGACAGATAAGCCTAAGGTGAAGAGAGATACAGAGGCAGTGAGCTGGTCAGTTGTGAAAATGGCCATTCTTAGCACATCAGCCAAGTCCCAGACCTCTTTGTCCACCCTCTAGAGACTCATTTTTGGTGCCGTCATTTCTTCACAGACTCTCTGAGGTACGTTTCTTCTTTTCTTCAACTAGTTGGCTCCCCAGAGTGAATCATCATGCTTGGTTCTCACCAAGAAATGAAGTACAGGTGAATGAAGCTTTGTTAAAAAGATACAAAGTGTGTCTTGTTAATGTTCAATCTGTCAGTCAATTTCACCACTTCACAGTCTATCAGTGTTAAGTACCTTACCACCTCATTCTCAGAAAATGCAGAATTCATCATTCAGAGGCTACTTCCAATTTCCTTCCTTCAGCCCCTGCAAATTCTTCTTTATCCATACTCATACTTGTCTTCTCATGTCCTATGTCAGAGAATGAGATTTATCTGTGTTCTAGATTCCGCATACTGCCACAGACCCTGTTTCCACTAATTTTGACCCATTCCCCATCCCCACCCCCCACGTTCCACATTCTTTGCCCTCAACTTACCTATTTCAAATGTTTTTTTCTCTTTAGCCAGTAAAATATGCAAAGCAACCGCATAAACAACAATAAAATAAAATTTTCTTTAACCCTATGCATGCCTCTCTCTAATTACCATCCCATTTTTCCTTCTCACAGTTAATATCATTGAAAAAGGAGGCATGTCACTGGCATCTGCTATCTGGTGCTATTTAATTTCCACACCCCTCTTTCTACTGCATCTGCTATTGCAAAAGTCAACAGTTAATGTAATCTAATTGACATTTTCTAGTCCTTACCTTAATAACTTCTATTTGACTTCATGCATTGGCCACTCACGCCTCTTGGAGCCTTCACTTCCCTTGGCATCCAGGTCAATTCTTCTGATTTTCTTTCAGTTTCCTTGAATGCATTCTTCTTTATCTACTCCTCTCAGTCTACTCCTCCCTTGGAGATAATGCTGCAATGCACCCAGATACCACTTCAGGAATGAAGGACTAACCTTCCAACCGCTGATCCTCGGCCACCAGCCCCCTTAGGAATTGTCTTATGTGCAAGCAACTGCCCTGATTAAGGTCACATCTCATGAAGGGACAGGTTGCAACTTAATGACTGATCAACATGGGGGGTATAAAGTCCCCCTAAGCCCAAACCTGAGGAGTCATTCCTGCTCTCTGAGGTTGGCTGATGGCTTAGATGGAACTGTACTACTGCTCAAATTTGCCTTTTGTCCACTCATGTTTCCTCCCTTTCCCTTCCCTAGAGGTCGATTCCATGAATGCTTCATAATTTACCTTACATGATAATCTCCATCTCCTTGGCGATGCTCCTGAAATGACTGACTAAAGGATCCCTAAATAAGGCTAATGACTGCTCTAGAAATTATTGAGCTGGCATTGTTGGAAATGAAGAGCTGGCTTAGTGTCTGCATTCAAATGCTATGTAATCTCACCTAATCTAGAGACAGATATGGTTAGGAAACATAAAAAAGCAAGAGATGTCAGAAAAGTAAAAATGATAATTTTGTACAAGACTACACCATCTATAATGCATTTTAGCCCCCCGAAATTCCCTTATAATCTAATGAGAGAGGCAAAGTTAATAAAGTTGCAAAAGGATAGCAAATAACATCATTATCTGTAGCTATAATAACTTTTGCATAAAACTATGAAGTTTGTAATGAACTTTTATGAGCATTATTTCATTTGGTTGTTAAACCATTGCTGGCAGTGATGGTATTAGCGCAAGTTCGCAGGTAAGGAAGTAAACTCAGAGTTTAAGTGACCTGTCTGAGACCACACAGCCAGGACACAGCAAAGTTTACTACATTCATCATGGGAAAAAAAAATGAGAGCAGCTGCATTAGCAACTGCTTTTGTCGTTTGTGTATCCCCTGATGTGGCGCAGGGCTGACACAGCTGGAAGGTGATGTGCCTTTGTTTCATCTCTCCTTTGAGAATAGTTTATAGAAAGAGAAAAAAAGATCTTTAAGCAGTACTGTCTATGCGCAAGATCTAATTATATATTTTTTTCAGGATTTCTAAGTTTGATGTTTTTTGTTCTTTTGATTTTTCTCCTCCTTATCCTTTTGTTGACACTCTCTTCCCTTATACTCACAGTTTTTAAGCCAGCACTGCCCAACAGAGCTTTCTGCAATGCTGGTGAAATATTCTCTCCCTGCATTGTCCTACATGGAGGCCACTAGCCATGATGGCTCTTGAGCACTTGAAGTGTGATTGAGGATATGGCTTTCAAATTTCATTCCATTTTAATTAATTTTATTTTTTAAAGAACCACATGTGTTGGTGGCCACCTGTTAGAGAGCTTAGTCAAGCGTTCTCTGGTTTCAGAGCCCAATTACCTATCAAGTCTCCTAATTTCCTTCTCCTATTCTCTTTTCTCCCCACAAAGGTTGCTATTCTGCCCTTTCTCTCTTTACTGTACTTGTTGCCTGCCCACTGCCATGGGTGCTGCTTCCCACCACGCATATCCAAAGATGGGGAGGAAGCTGTGAAGGTGGACACACCTGGAGTGTTGCCAGACACGTATCTCTGGGTTAGGGACTATGGCCAAAGGTAGTCTTTGGATGGCACTTTCTGTTAAAATATCACAGAAATTTTCTGAAATTCGCCTTGATTTTTTCTCATAACGTGGGGAGAAATGCTCTCTTTCAAGCCTTCCCTGGTTTGTGTAGTCATATATCATTGGTTAGTTCACCATCATTCCAAGTAAATGATTTAACCTCTCTCAATCATATGTCACCTTCTTTGCTTAGTAAGATACCTTATCTCATTTGTCCCTATCTAAACTCAAAATGTCCCTTTGCCTAGTGTTTCTCATGCAAAATTGACGCATCAATTCCGTGTGTCCCCGTAGCTGTCTGTTGAGGTGGCCATTAAAGCTGCATTCTTGTGATAAGGATTTGTGAATCTCTGTCTGTTGACTGAATTTTGGATTCTCTGAGATCAAGATCATGCCACATGCATCTTGGTACTGAATCTTGCATGCTCGCTACTGAACAGAGTGCCAGGCACATAGTACTATCTCAGTAGCTCTTCAAGGAACTGATACATCCACTTGAAGTCTAAATGTCATACCTTCTCTTAACCAGTCCTTCTTCTTCCTTTCCCTGAGACCCCACTCTGAGAAAATGGTGTGGGGATATAAGAATTCCATTCACATCCTGCTTTACTTGTCCTCCTTCCAATACTTAAGTAGACACCATGTAAACAAATGTGATTCCTAGAAAATTCATTTATCCATTTATTTCTCTGTGCGCATATGTTATTGTTTTTTGTTTCTGGCATATTTGTTATGCATTTCTTTTTATTTTTCATAAATAATATGCCTGATGCAATATTATCTATTAAACATCTCCAAGAGTCAGAAGGTATTATTGTGTGGCTTGCATCTTCTTTACCATCTTTGTGTGCCTCATCTTGCCTCCACCTCTTCTGTTTTTCATCACTATCCTTAATTATGCCAATACATCCATGATGAGGCTGCCCTAAATTGCAAATCTCTGTAATTATTATCTCCTGCATATGCCAAATGCATCTAAATTCACAAAAGCTCAGTATGCATTCGACAAGTTATTAAACACTAAACCAAAAATGTGCTTCAACACTTATGCATGTCAACTGCTACAGTAAATAAAGATCGCTGGTGATGAAAGGTATGTATTTTATTTGGCCATTTCAATTAAAACATTTGAGATGCTGAATTTAAAATAATTCATTGTCTCAAATTAGTTGCCTTTCCTTGGTAGTTTTAACATGACTCTTGGATGCCTTTGGCTCATTATATGATGCTATATTGAATGTTTCTCTAACTGCAAATTTGATTTTCAGATCACTAGACTTATCTCATTGTGCACTATTATACTTGTCATAGAATATCCCTGCAATTGCTTTTTGGATAAATTCGGTGACCTATGGGAGTGATATTTAAAATATTTTAACAACCAGTGGGACAGCAACCAATTAGAGCGAACACCTGCAGTAGCACCGGAGCTGGGTTCTGGAGCTGCTGTTGGGCCAGCCCTTAATTCTTTAGCTGCAGGTGAATTCTCAGATGTACCCAAGGTGAGACGCCAAGATGGCAGGACAATGATGGGGTGACCTCGAGGAGACTCAGGACAGCAGCTATTTGCCAATTGGTATGGAGTAGTTCAACATCAGTGCATACCTGCTGAATATCAGCCTTGGTGACTGCTTAGGAGACAGCAGAAAAGAAAGTAAGTGTTCAGGCTTTGAGAATGTATCTTAGCAGAGCTCATATTCAGGCTAATGTTGTTCACCTCCCTCTAAACTTTTTTTTAGCTTGAATTTATCATTAAATAGTTACAAAGAGGGACATTTTCTGCTTGGAGCTGAAGTCATCCCATTGTTCTGAGAGGGTCATAATACATTGTCTTCTGGAAAGAAGACCTGAACCCACAGAGCCACTCTTCAGAATTCAGGTTGGGAATTGGGATCCTTTCCTAACTGACCCGACTCCAGGAATCCAAGCTTAAATTCAGTTCTGTGTATGCCCACAACACATGGGTTTCCTCATCACACATCTGTCATAGAACATTGATTGACATTGTTTGTGTGTTGTTTTCTCTCCCGAGTCTAGATTATGAGATCCTGGATGGATTTAGATTATGGGTAGTTCAAATATGGATTTAATAAGTACATGACAAATGAATTGAGCCGAGTCCTCTCCCCACCCCCTCTCTTGGCATTCTCCCCCTGCACCTTTTTAAAATTTTACTTCCAACTCTTTCTTACTGCTCCTGTTTACATTTCTAGGGCCACTAGGAAATTCTGATTCTAGGATTATAACCCTGATTCACAATTTGGTTCTTTCTTCATGCTCCAATCTATCCTACAAAGGAAAATTGCCATCAGAGGAATATTTCTAAAACATTTCTCCCATCTTGTTACACTCTACTGAAAAAAGGAAAGAAGAACAAATCCAAGAATGGGGCATGGGATCAACAGCCCAGGTAGGCTTTTCCTTTTCATGATCTCCAGAGTCCTTTAGTGCCATTCCACCATCTACATCTCTGGCTTATTTCATCCTACCTCATCCCCTGTCAACACACACTGCAGCACACCAGTCGGCTTTCTTTTCTTGTCCTGATAAAATTGTCCTTGACTTCAAACCTCAGTTGATGGCTGGGTAATGTTTTGGTCCCAGGTTTTGAACACAGGCTTCCTGGGGTTGAATCCTGCCTCCACAACTCAGTAGCTATAACAGCAGGTGAATAATTTAACCCCTTTGTGCCTCAGTTTACTCATTTACAATAGTATTTACCAGGTAGGTTGTGTAAGAACTATCAATTAATATGTAAAGCACATACAGTGGTACTTGGCACATAATAAGAATCGTATTAGCATTTGCTATTATCATCTTCTTGTTTCAAATGAAGAAACTAAGGTTCAGAGAAATTTAGCCACTTTCTCAACATTGCAAAACTTGTAAATGGCCAGACTGCCTGACTCCAAAGACAATGCTATTTTTATCATGACACATTATCTCTTGGATGGAGAAAGACAGCTTTCTTATATTCATTAACTTATTTTCTCTAAGACATTAGGTGCTACGTTCCTCAAAGGAGAGTTTCTAGGTGCATATGTAGTGTCGTTGAAACTTAACTCACAAACTCAAGAGTGAAAGAAAATCCATGTTCTCCTTGCCTCTGTTCTTTTCTTTTCTTACTAACATAAGACCATCTCTAAATCTTCAACCCTATGGTTTTCTGAAAAATATAATTTCTGTCTCCATTTGATGTGTATCATCAAAGCACTGGGGAAGCCCGTCCATTCCCTAGTCATGCATTCACACCTATTACTTCTAATCATTCAAATGGTCCCTGCATGTTTTCTGATTTTCTTTATTCAGCATGATTCTGCAGCTGGAGAAACCTCTCTAAGTACAGGAACTCTGCTCTTGAGGTTCAGCCACTGTCTGTGCCTCAGCAACAATTCACTGCTTGGTTTTGGCATCTTCCCCAGGTGGGGTGGCATGTTCCTCATGCTCCTAGAATCTTCAGCCTCTTGCAGTGGGTTTAAAGAAGCTCAATCTCCAAGTATAATCCTTTGATGTAAAGAAACACTGAAAGCCTAAATATTTTACTCAAGATGGTTGATGAAATAATATGGGGTGAATAAAAATATTAATGAATTATCATGTCACACCAGCATATGAATGATATGGCAATGCTATCATTAAGAACAGGGAGCAAAGTATTTTTGGTGATCTGGTAAATGCACGTGGATTTTTAATGCAGAATGAGGTGGTGTATAAAAGGCCTGAACTTAATGTCAATACTAGCTTGCTGTAATATGGCTTGTGCAATAAAGAAAGAAGAGAGATGAACTATGAGGTCAATTGCTACCAAATTATTTTGTGTTTCATCTTTTCAGGAAACCAGAAGGTCCCACAATGTCAAGGTCACACTTGTTAAATACCTTGTATTTATCCTCTTTCCCACCCCTTCTCACCTCAACATCATTAGCCCAGCCATAGGGTTTTGTACCCACTTTCTTTTGAGGAGTAATTCCCACTTGAGCTGACTTTTAATGATAAATAGGAATAGCTCAGCATGAGAGATGGGGGAGTCAAAGAAAGAACATTCTAGGAAGAGGGCACAGAATGTGCAAAGGCACAGAAGTGAGAAGGGTCATGCTTTGGCAATTTCAGACAATCCTCCAAAGTAGATTATAATGGCCAGAGAGGAAAGGAAAGGAATGACCACAGGCAGGGTTGGTGAGAGACAAGGCTAGAAAGGTGTACAGGAGCTGGGTATAAAAAGGCAGTGATGAGAGGGAAATGTTCATACATTCCAGTACAATAGTGATGGAAGGATTTGGAGATAAGAGAAGGAAATTTGCCTCTGTACAGAGGATAATGGTAGATCATTTTCAAGGACCTTGAAGTGGGATGCAAATATGGGCTCAGCAATGGAGATGAGCCTTGCATGGGGAAAAACAGGGGCTGCCTCTTTTCATGTGTAACATCTCAGAACCTCTCACAAGTTTTATTATAGGAGATTTCCCACACAAGTTTTTTTTATAACCACTGCAATGACCTTGGGGAAGCACTGGAGTGAAGCTTTATGGTAGAATCAAATCCTATTTGTTGTGAAAAAAATAAAAGCCTTTAGGCAGGACACCATGATATTGGAGACTATCACACACTCCTAAAAAAATTCTATTTGATAACCTCCATCTGAGTCATAATCCAGACCACTAATGATTTGAAAGTTTGTCCCAGCATGACTTTCTCCTTCTAGCAAGGCTCAGTCAGAAGCAGCCAGCCCATTGCTCAGTGATCAGAACCCATTTGCAACTGGGGCTCTTTGTGCAACACTGCAGGCATGAGGCACAGAAACCCTGTGATCAGATTAGCAAGGAGTTTATCCTCTTCTCTCTGGCTTCCAGCATTAGCACTTCTAATGATAACTTGGAGATGCTGATCCCCTGAAGCAGAGGAAACTTCCCTAAGGAGGTTAAGTGTGAACCAGTTAGCTTTCCAATGCAAACTTATCAGAAATACTGCTTTCTTACTGAATACTGGTAGGTTTAAAATGCTGCAAAATCAAGCAATTAGATGAATAGCTTACTTTCAACTATTTGTAAACTTAGTAACGTCAATAAAATGTAAGCCAAAGAAGTTACTTAAAAATGGTCCTTTCAGTACTTCGCATTATAAAACTAGATCATCTTTTTTAAAAAATTTATTGCTCATAGAATAGCACTCCATAGCTCAGGTGTGTGAGAATTTATTTTATTTTATAAACTATATATGACTTATCACCTTTCTAAGTGAAAATCTAATCCTCTGCCTAATTTTCAACACTTCCCAATTTCATAGCTGAGGAAACTGAGGCAAGGGAAAGAACAATTTTTCCAAGGGCAACTGAAAGTTAATCTGAGACATTTCTGGCCTTTTCCCCCATCACATGGCACAGTCTACACCAAGTATTCCCTGAACGTCAATTGCCTTATTTGATCTTCAGTGGTCTTTCCTTATAATTCTTGTGTGAGCAACCCCTTGACTTTATCCATCCAACCCATTTGCATCTATCAGATCTGGCTCTGGCTTCTACCTTGGCCCTCTCTAAGGAAAATCAAGCCTCATGTCACTATTTTCATGCCAGACTGTCTAAGACTTCATCTTCCCAGATTCACTATTGAGGCCTCCACCCCCCAGGGTGTTGTTATAATCATGCTATGAATTCCTTCGTTCATTCAACAGATATGTATTGGGCACCTCCTACTTGCAGATACTATTCTAATCACTGGGAAACAGTTGTTATTTATACTGTCAGAATTCTTCCATTCTAGTAGGAGCATACAGATGGTAATCAATTACCAAGTAAACAACAAAACATACATAGGGATAAGGGTTGTTTGGCCCTTCACCATATATACTTTTATCACTTAGCCTGGGTTCCCTCCAAGAATGGTGCCTGAGCCAAGCAGCTCTGTGCTGGAGATGATCCCAGGAAGTTGGAGTGAAGGGATGAGGAGAGTAGAAAAGGGAAAGAGCAAAACCCATATAAGATCAGATAATCAAGTCGATCACACCATTGAGCTCCTGGGGCTCAATTTTGCCTGTATCTTCTGAGAAGGCTCTAGAATGTCTTTCAGATTTAATACTTAAAGGTTGAAAGGGAAAAGCTGGTCTACACTGGCTTCTGCACTTCCCCTCCTCCCTCTTATTTAAAGTTTATCCCATTGGATTAGCTCCTCTGCACCTTTAGGCTGCACATGCCTCCTTACCGAGTAGCACCCCATTCCATCAACATCCCACCGCACAGTATCAGAAAAACCCTGGACAGAAGGCAGTAGGTATGCACCTCAGGCAAGAGGCTGACAATGCAGTATGAATTGACATTCACGTGGAACTGTTCAGTTCTGCCGTGCCTGGAAGCAGAGGGTAGGCCAAGGTGATGAGAAAACGCAAAGAGGTCTCTGACTTAGTCCACTCCTTACCCTTTGCGTACCCCTTCATGCCTACATGAAATCAACTTTGTGAGTCTTCAAGGTGGTGATATTTTCCTGCTGGCCAACTGAGTTTGGAAGATGATTAGTTCTTCATGTTTTCCCACTAACTTTACCCTCTTTTGTTACTCCTTGAAGGAATTTATATTTAAACCAAGTGAGGAGCTGGCATCATTAAAGTTGTACATTGGAAGGAAATTCAAGAGATGAGAGAGAGCGTCAGAGGGAGGAAGCCCAGCTAATGATTAAGAATATAATCTCATCCTGCAAAGTGATCTGCATGTTTTATTGCAATTACGTATTCTCATAAGCCTTGACTCATAACTTCTATTCTTGGGTACCTAGCTCAGATAAAGTGTCATATAGATCCATAAGGAAAATGTGTGAAGACATTATTATAGCATTGTTAGGGTAGTGGTGAGGAGTTAGAGAAAACTCAATATCCCTCAACAAAAGAATGGATAAATATATTGGTTTGCATACCAGTACAATCCCTCTAAGAAAAACCAAAGTAATAGTGGCTTAAATGCAACAGAAATGTATGCATATACCCCCTGTAACAGACATCCAAGCTTCAGCAGTCCAAGGCTAATAAGTCTGTGACCCACATTCCTTCTTTTTCTGTTTCTCTGCCATCTCAACACATACTCTGCCTTGTTGGCTAAAACAACTGCTCTAGCTCTAGCTAGAGAGCAGAGAGGAAAGGAAAAGAGGAAGGTATTTCTCTTGTATTTAAAAGCAGAAGCCAGCCATCTGACACAGTACTCCTCCTTGTGTCTCACTGTCCAGAACTTGGAGCCACAGAGCCACACTTGGCTGCAAGAGGCTCTGGGAAACGTGGCCTGCAGCTGGACAACCATATTCTCAGGTGACCACCATTGCATAAGGAAGAAGGGAGAATGATTACTGGAGAAGAATTAGCCCTCTCTGGTATGATGAGTAAGCTACGACAAATAGATATTTTAGAATAAATTTCCTGAGGAATTAGCAGGGACATATTCAATCATATACACCAAGTATTCATTAATTTTCTCTCATATATCGGGCCCCTGGGAATATAAAGGCAACTAAACGCAAAATGTGCACCCTACTTAGTGCAGGAGAAAAGCATTACAGAATGCATGTACAATTTCAACTGCTACAGATGCAGTGAAGGAGAAAGCTATTTTTCCTGTCTATTATAGGGACATTTAGCAGAGAAAAAGCCTTTCTGAGGAAGTAGTAATTGAATTGACAGTGATTAGGAATGAACTATCTAGAAGTACAGCATGTGAAAAGGCCCTGTGGCAGACTAGGCATAGAAAATATAATGCACTGAAAGAAAATGAGTGGAGCTGGAGCAGAAAGAAATGGAAAGCATGTGGTATAAGTCGTTGTGGGTGATTAGGTAAGGACTAGACCATTTAGGATGCCTAGGCTATTTGAGGGAGTTTTTTCTTTACTTTAAAGTGAAGGAAGCAGATTAGTTTCCTATTTCTATCCTGACAACTTGCAGAAACTAAGTAGATTAAAACAATACAAATTTATTGTCTGACAGTTCTGGAATTCTGAAATCAGTTTTTTGTTTGTTTTTGTTAAAGTCAAGGGCTTGTTCTTTCTGAAGGCTCTTAGGGGAGAGTCAGTTTCCTTGCCCTTTTTCGCTCTTCTGGCCACCTATACTCCTTGATATATGGGCCCTTTTGTCCGGCTTCATACTGCATTACTCCAATCTCTGTTTCTGTTACCACATCGCCTTCTCTGCTGACCCTGATTCCTTCTACTCTCCTCTTTTAAGGACCTCGGTCACAGTCCAGGATACTGGCCCCATATCAAGATCCTTAATCACATCTGCAGAGTCGTCTTTACCATACAAGGTAACATTCGCAGGTTCTGGAGATGAGGATGTGGGCATATTTGGGGAGATGTTATTTACCACAAAAGCCATGGAATTTGTTTAAGCAAGAAAAATGGCCTGTTCAGACACGCTTTTTTTTTTTTAATCACTCCAGTTGCCCTGTAGAAAATAGGAGGCAACCAGGCACATGTAGGCAAACAAGGAGGAGGCCAATGCAATGATCCTGGCAGGGGGAAAAGGAAATTAATTTCATCCGGGAGATGTGAACATCCTGGCTAAAAGGGTTCCACAGTGTCCAAGAGTCTAATTGCTAGAATTTGAGAGAACCTTAGATAAGCTCTCAGTACGGATTCTGGCTTGTCCTGGCATGCGAGAACTGATGTACACATCCAGCCAAACTCCACATTCAGTGAGGTCATATCAATGGCTTGAAGTCTGCCGTAGTGAGAATATTTACACCATGGAAATTGGTAAACACTACAAATCAAGGCCCCTCCCCACCCCAAAGAGCCAATTTTCCAGCGCTCCTGCTGACACTAATTTAATCTACCAATCAAAGTAAGTGATCTCCCTGCCTTCTCAGTTTCTACTTCCAGAAGCATGGAGTTCACACCTCATCCAGCTTTGTCCAGAAGCATGGAGTTCACTTCTCACCCAGCTGTGACCAGTCCTGATTCTTAGACGTTTTTTTTGTGAAGACAGACAAAATAATAATAGCAGCTGACTTTTCAAGGTGATACTCTTTCTCCCACTCTAGCATTTTCTGGGAGTTTTGCAATAAGCATGCAATACTTTTATAAATAGAATATGTTAAAGTCAACTTCGTTTTTGAAATATTAATTTTTAAGAGAAAATCACCCAGCACCATGCAAATGAGGATGAGGACACAGTGGAAAACTTGTGTCATGGTGTCGATGACTAAGTTGTGACCTAATTACAACAAAAATGACTTCCTAGTCACAACTGTGTGCAGTTTAGTCTTCTAGTTTTCTTTGGAGTTTATCATGATGTCTGGTCTCTTGATTTGTTCAACACAGAAAGAAAGAGGATCAGGGTGATGAAAATGAGAACAATGTTGAATACTAAAAAGTAATAAGCATTTAAGCATATGAAATTATAGAACAGAAAAACACACCACGAGAAAGGTGAAAAGAAATTTCATCTTGGCATTGTACATGGTCCTAAACAATAGGAAGAGATTAAGGATATGGTCTTTGGAGTAGAACTGCCTGCGTTTAAATCCTAGCACCCCTGCCTGTTCTCCGTGCTCTGTGGAAAAGGGCTAAAATTCCATATACCTCAATTTCTTCATTTCATTTGTGAAACGGGAATAATGATAATTATCCACAGCATTGGGCATTGGTGGGATTTCACTTAGCTGCTCCATGTGAATCCCTTAGACCAGTGCCTGGTACATCTTAAGTACCAAGAAGTATCAGCTATTTGTTTGTTGCTACCCAACTGCACATATCCTGATTTATTTCAACATAAATGTTCCTATAAGAAAAACCATTTAAAGATTTACTATAATTATAACCCTCTCCCACCTTCTTTCCCCCAATGATGCTCCTCACTGAGAAAATGAGGGTGATTTTACCATGAAAAATTGATGTGAAAAATTTCCCCAATATGTTAGACATTTGTTTCATCACATTGGTATATTGAACTTCAATCCATCTCCATATGCTTCCTTCATGATTTATACGCATTGCTGCTTATTTGGCTATTAGATCCAAAAGGAATGTTTGCTTCAGCAACTTGGTTCAGGTATTTCTTCCTTTACACTCCCACCACCACCACCTCCCCAGCTAAATACACACCCATCACTCCTCATTCTTCCTGGCAGGTTTTCTGAGGTACGTACCAAGTTCTTGAAGAGCTGAATATCATCTTGCCTTGAATTAAACAGGAGCCAGCTGGCACCATTTATCTCTTCAAATTACAAGAAAATGTGAGAAACAACGGGGAGTCAACGTGGGGTTCGGCAGAGCCCTAAAGGGCAGCTGTGTGTGAAAGAGTGTGTCATGGCAAAGAGCTTGAGAATTAGGTGCAAACCTGGAGGGCTCGGCCTTGACAAGACTTCTCAATGTGGTTTCATGATCAGATTTTTAGATTTCTTTCCTACCCGATCTAACTGCATCATCCAAAGTTAAATATTTCTGTAAGAGTGATAGTGGTGGGAGGAAATTAATTTTCTTACTATTTGTACTAGAATCAATAAACAGTTTTACGAAGGCCCCCACATCTCAGAAGACATCAGGCATTTAAGTTTTCTAATTTTTTGTTATTTTTACTGTATTCTGTCATGTCATCTTTTGAGGGAGGCTACATCTTCTAAAACATTACCTTGAAAGGAAGCAAACACTTCCTCATAAGCATTTTATATCCCATATGAGCTAATATCTCAGAGAGAATTCATAAAGGATTTTTATTCCAGTGAAAATGTTATAAAGTAATCTATTTGAAGTCTCTTGTAGAAAGATTAGCCAAGATGAATGTATGCATGATATTTTTAGAAAGGAGATAAGTAGAAATCTTCTTAGCACATTTTTTGTGTGTGCAAGCCCTAGTGAAAGAAGAAAACGTATAAATGTTAAATGTGGATTATTAGAAAGAAGACATAAATTTTTTATCCCAGAATAGATTTTTCTCACATATTCTTGTTACTACATTTAAGAAAGCAAGAGTGCAAGGCCAAGATAATTCATATAAAATATACATAATTATACAAGACAAGGCTGCTGGTTGAAATGGATATAACCTTGAGAAAGGTTTATACTTTAAGACTAAATGAAAGAAAACTTTAGGTCTTATAAAGTTCTCTCTGCTTCTTGAACAAACTGATTATATATTTCAAAGTCTCGTTCAGGAATTAGTATAATAATTTCAAAAAGAAAGAAAAGCTATCTACCACTACTGAGTTCTTTAAGACATGAAAAAGAAAATGTGCAAGCATCCTTTGTTTTATAAAGGACAACTCTTAAACTTGCAGAGAAGTCAATTTAACGTTTATACCTGGGCAAATGCTAGAACTAATCAGACAATTTCACCTACAAGAGCACAACATCCTGCGTTACCCTCAACATTGCCTTCCAGAAAGCAGATTTTTGACAACATTGTTCAAGTGTGGTGAAAATGTGTTTCAGGGGCATGCTACCATGGCTCAGCAGCAGCATTCTCACCTGCCATGCTGGAGACCCGGGTTCGATTCCTGGTGCCTGCCCACGTTAAAAAAAAAAAATGTATTTCAGGGTATGTTGTGAGCCTAAAAATATACAAAGTGAAAAGAACATGGAGTCTTTAGAACTTTGATTCTACTCTAATAACATTCTTATCATCAAACTAGGATTCTCTGTTGGGCCAACATACTTCTAGGGGAGTGGAGCCAAACTTTTTCATATTAGACCCCTTTAGACTCTTAAAACTTATTGAAGACCCCGAAGGCTTCCTCTTTATGTAGCACTATCTGTGGGTATTTACTGCATTAGGAACGATAGCAGAGAAATTTTTAAAACACAAACATACAAACACACACATTCCCTTAGCCAGCTGAGTAATATCAACACATCAAGCATTATCTAGGTAATTCCTGTGTACACTCATGAGAAGAGGGAAAGGAAAATAACTTCTGACTATTTCTGTGAAAGTAGTTTTGACTTCACAGACCTCCTGAAAGGGTCTCAGGGATCTTCATAGGTCCCTGGAACATGTTTTGAGAACTACTATGCCGCAGGATTGGTAACTCATGGATTATCAGGAGGGTTCAATGGAAGGAAAGGTAGAGTATCCAGAGTCAATATCACACAGGATCACTCAGGGTGTAAATCCTGTGACCAAAAGCTAAAATTTCTACTAAAGACCCCTAGATAATGGCTTTAAGCATATGACTTTTATTCAAGGAATAAAGTGCTATTTAAAAAGTAGGGGATGGGGGCAGGCCATGGTGGCTCAGTGGCAGAGTTCTTTCCTGCCATGCTGGAGACCTGGTGTGCTGGTTTGAAAGAAAGTATGCCCCCTAAGAAAAGCCATGTTTTAATATAAATCCCATTTTGTAAAGGTAGAATAGTCTCGATTCAATATTGTGTGTTTGAAACTGTAATGAGATTATCTGCCTGGTTGATGTGATTTAGTCAAGAGTGGTTGTTAAGTTGGATTAAGGGATGACATGTCTCCACCCATTTA
>PVIY010003287.1:0-115265 GCA_004026745.1 Myrmecophaga tridactyla | reverse complement strand
GTGGACAGAACTTTAAGGTGGCTCCATGAACCTTGACTCTTGGCATTCATGTCCTTGCATAATCCTCTCTTCTTTAGTATGGGTTGGAACTGTGACTTGCTTCTAAACAAGAGAATTTAGCAAAAGTGATGGGATGCCATTCCCGTAATTACGTTTCATCATATAAGTCTCTGCTTGGTTAGCAGATTCACTCTAGAGTCTTCCTCTCTCTTTTGCTTTCTTTGAAGAAACAATCTGCCATGAATTCTATAGCCATGACAAATGAATTCTGCCAACATGCTGGGGAAACTTGGAAGTGGACTTCATCTCTGGTCAAGCCTCTGATGAAGATCTAGCCCTGTCTGAATCCTTAACAGAGAACTTATCTGAGCAGTGCTTGGATTTCTGACATACAGAAACTGGGAGATAATACATTTGCATTGTTTCAAGTAACTAACTCTGTGGTAGTTTATCATGGAGCATAGAAAACTAACATAGTCAGAAATTGATGCAGCAGTGTTGCATAACAAACCATACCAAAATTCAGTGGTGTACCATAACAGGTATTTATTCTTGTGCTCATGAGTCAGCAGGTGTGCTGTGGTTTGGCTAATTTAGGCTGAGCTCAGCTGAGCTTAGCTCTGGGCGGAGTTCAGGTCTGCTCCACACATGTTGGCTCAAGAGCCCAGGCTGAAAGGCAGCACATTCTTTTCATAGTGATTCACTAGAGCTCAAGAACTTAGCCAAAATGTATAAACACATGTAAGGCTTTTGCTGTCCCACGTCTACTAACATTTCATTACTCAAAACAATGGTTTTGCTCACATAGTTAAGCTCAACATGGAAAGTCAATATTTCTGATCAAAAGTATCAAACATGGTCTGGCCGTTTAGTTCTGTTGTCTGTAACATAGCAACACTATAACTTAAACCATTCTGGAACTACATGACTTCCTGAATGTCCTATACCTATCCCAAGCCTCTGCCCTGGCCATTCCCTCTGACAGTAATGACCATTTACCTGACCCCACCCAACCTACAATGCCCTCCATCTGGCCAACCCCTACTTAGTATTCAGAGCTCAGTTTAGACTTTCTCACCTTCAAGAAGAGCTCCTTGATTTGTGTTCTTTCTACATTCTCCTGTTGTGCCCTGCACATCTCTCGATTGTAGCAGTTAATCAACTGAATTGTAGTTGCCAGTTTGTTTGTCTGTCTTCCTGCTTAACTGTAAGCTCCTTGAAGGCAGGAGTGCATGCATACAATATAGCATCTAGGACATTGCAGACAGGTAGTAAGTGTTTGTTTAATGATTGACTAATTCATGCTTTCTGTTATGGGCCTTGTAAGCCACAAATGTTATTGTTTATCTGGGACTGTCATGCTATAATCCTTTTGTCTAGTTGGTTTATTTCCTTTGCATATTCTGTCTTTGCTCTCCCCACCCCTGACTGTTGTTAAATAAAACCTGGATAATTCTTAGGAACTAATGGGCTTATTGGCATAATTGCATTCCTAGGGAAAAAATTGTTCATGGAAAGATTTAATTTCTTTATTCAGAAGAAACCACAGCAGCAGAAAGGTTCACTGAGTCAAAACCTAGTAATATTAGATTAGACTTTGGTAAACTTTCATATGAGGGAACCCAAGCCACTGAATGTCCCCTGAGATTCAAATGAGGGTAAAAAATATAATAGATTCAGGAAGGGATATCCAGGAAAACCTCCCATTAGGTTTTCCCATATAGCACTAGAAAGTCATTAAAATCCCTTCCTTTAAATATATATACATAAAGCTAACGGAGCCAACTAGCAATTTAAAAATAACTTGCAAAGTCTCTTAGACCAATGAACGTCAGTGTTGGGTATGGCACAGAAGTTCAGCCAACCAAATGCTTTTATTTTTGGCAGAAACTATGGCTTAAGGTCAGATCGTGAAAGTCTTTGAAGGTCATATTCAGAAATATAGACTCTAAACTGAGGCAAAATGGAGAGGGGGTCACTATGGTTTTAAGAGGAGATTGAGATGACAAAATCTTTCTTCCAAATAGGTCTAAATGGATGAGCAAGGACAAGTGAATGATATCTGTTAAAAACTATCGACCCAAAAATAAATCCATTTAGCTTAGATAAGGGTAGTGACGGTGGGAAAGGAGAAGGGAGGTAAGGGATTCTAGGGATACTCAATTAATAGTGATGGCTCTTTGAATAGCGGATGTGTTCCCACTGCCTGCCTGAAGCATTTTGGGTTCTGCACAAAAATAAGTTAAGTAGTCCACGCTAGAAATCTGTGTCTAATGAGAGCAACTCTCATGTGTGATATAAACAGGAAGGCCTTTGGAGTGGACACTAGACTGTGTGTCCCTGGACTCGATGAAATTCAGATTGTAATATGCAGAGATTCAAATTCTCCTCAAAATCAAAAGAGAAACAACAAAATACTTGTAAATGGAATCCAACAGAACATTAAAAGAATTATATACCATGACCAACTGAGATTTATTCCAGGTATGCAAGGCTGGTCCAACAGAAGAAAATCAATTAATGTAAAAAACCATATCAATAAATCAAAATGGAAAAACCATGTGATCATCTCAAATGATACAGAAAAGGTATTTCACAAAAGTCAACATGCTTTCTTGATAAAAACACTTCAAAGGATATGAATAGGAGGGAATTTCCTCAACATGATAAAGGAAATGTGTGAAAAACCCACAGTGAAGTAAAGCTCTCACTGTTTGCAGATGACATGATACTACATGTAAAAAATCCAGAAAAATCTATAGCAAAGCTACTAAAGCTAATAAATGAGTTCAGCAAAATGGCAGGGTACAAGGTCAACACCCCCCAAATCAGTAGTGTTTCTATACACTAGTGATGAACAATCTGAGGAGGAAATCAAGAAAAAATCCACTTACAATAGCAATGAAAAGAATCAAGTATTTAGAAATAAATTTAACTCAGGATACAAAAGGCCTGTGCCAGAAAATTATAAGAAATCGCTAAAAGAAATAATGGGAGACCTAAATAAATGGAAGGGCATACCGTGTTCATGGATTAGAAGACTATATACAGTGAAGATGTCAATTCTACCCAAATTGATTTATGAATTCAATGCAATACCAATTAAAATCCCAACAACTTACTTTTCAGAAATAGAGAAAACAATTACCAAATATTTTTGGAAGGGCAGGGTGCTCTGAATAGCTAAAAATATCTTGAGAAAAAAAATGAAGTGGGGGGGTCTCACTATGTGACTTTAAAGCATATTATAAAGCTACAGTGGTCAAAACAGCATGGTACTGGCATAGAGATAGATATACTGACCAATGGAATAGAATTGTGTATTCAGAAATAGACCCTCTCATCTCTCATCTATGAACATTTTTTTCTTTGATAAAGTGGTCAAGCCAACCCACCTGGGACAGAGCAGTCTCTTCAATAAATGTTATTTGGAGAACTGGATATCCATATGCAAAAGAATGAAAGATGATCCATATCTCACACCCTATACAAAAATTAACTCAAAATGGATCAAAGACCTAAATATTAGAGCTAAGCCCATGAAACTTAGAAGAAAATGTGAGGAAATATCTTATAAATCTTGTAATAAGAGGCAGTTTCTCAGACATTACACTCAAAGCATGAGCATTGAGAAAAGAAATAGATAAATGGGATCTCCTCAAAATTGAACACTTTTGTGCATCAAATAACTTTGTCAGGAAAGTAAAAAGGCTGCCTATGCAATGGGAGGTGATATTTGGAATATCACATATCAGATAAGGGTTTAGTATTCAGAATATATAAAGAAATTCTTCAACTCTACAATAAAAAGACAAACAACCCAATTTAAAAAATGGGCAAAAGGTATGAGCAGACACTTCTCACAAGAGGAAGTACAAATGGCTAAAAGGCATATCGAAAAGATGTTCAACTTCACTGGCTATTAGGGAAGTGCAAATCAAGACCACAGTGAGATATCAACTCACACCCATTAGAATTTGCACTATCAAAAACAGAAAAGCACAAATGCTGGAGAGTATGTGGGGAAAGAGGCAGACTTATCCACAGTTGGTGGGAATGTAAAATGGTACAACCATTCTGGAAGACAATTTGGCAGTTCCTCAGGAAGCTAAGTATAGAATTACCATATGATCCAGCAACCCCATATTAGGCATATATTCAGAGGAACTGAAGGCAAGGACAGAAACAGACATTTGCACACCAATGTCTATAGCAGCATTATTAATGATTACCAAGAAATGGAAACAGTCCAAATGTCCATCAGTAGATGAGTGGCTAAACAAACTGTGGTATATATATGTGATAGAATATTATGCAGCTGTAAGACAGAATAAAGTCATAAAGCATGTAACAACATGGATGAACCTTGAGGACATTATGCTGAGTGAGATTAGCCAGAAATAAAAGGACAAATACTGTATGGTCTCATTAATATGAACTAACATTGATGAGTGAATTTTAACAGTTAAAGTTAAGAACAGAGGTTATCAGAAGATAGAAAGAGTGTAGAAATTGAACACTTGGTGCTGAAGGAATACAGATTGTGCAATAGGACTGATTGTAAAAATTCAGCAATGGATAGCACAATACTATCTGATCGTAGCATAATAATGAAAGTACACTAAATGAAGATGAATGCATGATGGAGGGAGAAGTGCTGGGGGCATGTATGAAACCAGAAAGAAAGATAGAGGATAAAGACTGAGATGGTATTACTTAGAAATACCTAGTGTGGACATGATGGTAATTAAATGCACAACTATAAAAATGTTTTTGCATAAGGAAGA
This sequence comes from Myrmecophaga tridactyla, assembly GCA_004026745.1. Lineage (NCBI taxonomy): Eukaryota > Metazoa > Chordata > Mammalia > Pilosa > Myrmecophagidae > Myrmecophaga > Myrmecophaga tridactyla. The sequence goes on along the minus strand of PVIY010003287.1, from coordinate 110,478 downwards.
ACAAATGAACGTCAACGTTGCAAGGTGTTGAAAACGGATGATATACAGGAAAAAGTATTATCAATGCAAGTATAGCCAACAGGAACACTGTAACATACTGTCACTGAATGTAAAAAGGCATTATGCCAAAACTAAATGTCAACAAGCAGGGGGTATGGGGGAGGGGTATGGATTTTTTGCATAAGAAAAGGAATGTCTTCATACAAATTATGGTGGTGAAGGCATGGCTACTTACTTAGGTTGGATTGTATGATGTGTGAATAAAATTGTTGAAAAATGAACAGAGAGAAACAAGTGCTACAGAAAATGCTTATAAAGAGATGTACCTGTTCACTGTTGGTAGGGAAACTGAGAGGTGCAGCCCCTTGGAGGGCAGTGTGGGGGTTCCACAGGAGCCTAGGGGTGGGGTTGCCATATGATCCTGCAACCCTGTTGTTTGGTATATACCTGGAAAAACTGAGAGTGGAGACATGAATGGACATTTGCACACTGGTGTTTATGGGGGCAGGTTCATGATTCACAATGGATGGAGGTGGCCTAAAGGCACACCAGTTGAGGAAAGGTGTATTGTATACATACAATAGACTACTGAGCAGCCAAAAGAATGAATGAAGCTGTGAGGCACACAACTAGGTGAATGAAACTTAAGGGCTGTATATTGAACAAAATGTCAGAAACAAAACAAATATTATCATGCCTCACTTATATGGACTAACTATAGTGTAAAAATTGGTGAATTGAAGCTCAGACCATGGGTTATCTGTTTGGGGCCTATTACAAAGGGTCCTAGATTATAAGCTTTTACAGTAGTCACATATATTCAGGAACTGTAACTGTTATTTCTAAATTCTGAGATACTGAGCTGTTTGTATATAACCTGGTCATTTGCAGAAACTTCGGGTATTTATGTGACACCTGAAACTCAGAGTTAGAGTTCTGAAACTATGAAAGTCAGCATAACCCCATATTCAGAAACTGTTTAAAAAGTTGAAAAAGTGATCAGACTTCGACTAGAAATACGAATGAAGTTGATCTCGGTAAGACTGAGGTAAATCAGAATACAGGGTAAAGGATGATATGGGCCATATTTTAAAACTTCAAGTTCTGTGTGAGACCATTGGGAGAGATGTTTATTTAGTGCAAAATTTGTATTTTAGGTAGTGCATTTCCTAATTTAAGTTTTATGGTCAGTTTAGTTGAACACCATAAGTACATGGAATCTTCAATAAGGCGTGAGATCTTATTGGCTTGTCCAGGTTAGTGTGATGAACCGATATACCCCAGAGTAATTTGGGCAGCGAATAAAGAAGTATTTGCAAGGTCCCCTTGGGGGACTGGGGAGAAAGGAGGAAATATTTAACTTCCCAGAGGGGAATTCCTGATATTCTCACAATCATTGGGGCCCTCCAACTTGATGGGCCAGACCCTCTATCTTGGGGCTTGTCCTTATGAAACTTACTCCTGCAAAGGAGAAGCTAAACCTACTTTTAATTATGTCTAACAGTCACCCCCAAACAATCTCTTTTGCTGCTTAGATGTGGCGTCTCTCTCTAGGCCAGCTCAACAGGTGACTCATTGCCCTCCCCCCGATATGGGAAATGACTTCCAGGGGTATAAATCTCCCTGGCAATGTGGGACAGAAATCCCAGGATGAACTGAGACCAGGTAACATGGGATGGAGAAAGCCTTCTTAACTGAAAGGGAGAAGAGAGAAATATGACAAAGTAAAGTTTCAGTGGCTGACAGATTTCAGAGTAGAGAGGTTATCTTGGGGGTTATTCTTATGCATTACATAGATATCCTTTTTAGTTTCTGGTGTATTGGAGTAGCTGGAGGAAAATACCTGAAATTGTTGAGCTGTGTTCTAGGAACCCTGATTCTTGAAGGTGATTGTATAAAAATATAGCTTTTAAAATGTGACTGTGTAATTGTGAAAACCTTGTGTTTGACGCTTCTTTAATCCAGCGTATAGATAGATGAGTAAAAAAAATTAGGATAAAATATAAATAATTGGGGGATAAAGGGTAAAAAATTGGATAGATTAAAATACTGGTGGTCAATGAGCACAAGATGCTTTTTGGCTTTGTTTTGTTTTTAAGAGCAGAGGGTTGAGTTCATTGAACTTCTCACATCCTGGTATTACTGGCCCATGTGAAACCATTCTCCTGCTTTATTACTTTACCTCCCCTTACCCTTGTTCCTGCCCTTCTAGGAATTCATTCCAGTGTGTTTTAGTGTATATTCTTTTTTTTTGTATGTATTCTAGCAAAATCTATTGTTATTTTATGTACACATATTTTTTTTTAATTTGCATAAATGTACAGTATTTTATGTTTCATTTTGTTTCTTTCCTTTTATTCAGGGCTATAATTTAAAGTTCATTTATATTGCTATGGTATGGCTCTTATCCATTGCATTTAACTATACTATGCTGCATACTATTCCATGCTGGCCACCCCTCATGCTTTACCTGTTCACTTTTCTATGGCAGACACTGAAGGTGGCTCCAACTACCCCTTGTACCAGTGATGCTGCAATGAAATCCTCCAGCCTGTCCCTTGTGGCAGTGGTTCTCAACTGGGGATGATTTTGACCCCCAGGGATATTTGGCAATTTGTTGGGTTGTCACAACTGGGGGGGGGGGTGAGGGAGCTATCTGGCATCTGGTGGGCAAAGGCCATGGATGCTGCTAAACATCCTACACAGGATAGAGGCCACCACCACCAAGAAGTGTTCAGTCCAAAATGCCAATAATGAGGAATTCCCCCTTATGTTCATGTGGGAGGATATGTTGGGGTAGGTTCCTAGGAACAAGCTTGCTGCTCGCAGAGTATGTGTATTCTTGATTTGATTAAACATTAGCAGACTGTTCTCAAGGTGGCTGTCCACCATAGGTCATCAGCTCCCTCCACAGGTCATCGGCTTCCACCACAGGTTATCAGTTCCCACCACAGGTCACTGGCTCTCATCACAGGTCATTGGTCCCTACCATAGGTCACTGGTCCTCACCAGAGGTCATCGGTCCCCACCACAGGCCATCAGCTCCCACCACAGGCATCGGCTCCTACCATGGGACATCGGCTCCCACCATGGGACATCGGCTCTCACCACAGGGCATCAGCTCTCACTACGGGCCATCAACTCCCACCATGGGTCATTGGCTCCCACCATGGGTCCTCGGTTCCTACCACAGGCCATCGGTTCCCATCACAGGTCACCAGCCTCCAATACCTCCTCATCTCTGTCAATACTTGAATTACCCAGATTTTAATTTTTGCCAACTATCTGTATAAAGTGAGATTTCTTTGTTGTTTTAATTTATATTTCTTGGGTTATTAAGGAGTTGGCTGCCTTTTCATAATGGTATGGTAATTTCTTGGGATTCCATAATAACACACATTTGAATACTGTAGAGCCTGCCATTTTGCCTTTAATAAAAATTTTGATCAATTACTTGGCCTCTCTGAGCATCAGTTTTCTTATCTGTAAAACTGTAGTAAAATAGTAAGCTCATCATAGAATTATTATTAACCCATTATTATCTCATCATCACAATATGAGGCAATAAAAATAAAGCCTTTCCTGGCACATAGTAAGCACTAAACAAAAGTGCTATTATCATGACACTATGACATCTTTCTTACTAAATTACATATGTCCCAGTACTTGGCACATAGTGTTTACTACCATCTTACTGAATGAAGAACCAGTGGATGAGGGAGACGGGAAGGAGGGAGGAGATGCAGGTGCTCTTATCACCTGGCCTATTTAGAGCTTAGATGGTTTATTGCTTCAGGAGATCTTGTAAATCTCAGAGCAGCTGAATTCAAGGCTACAAGAGGCAATCCATACCTCTCATTTTCTAATGATAAACAGTCACAAAAAAAAGACAATATCTTTTTTTTTTTGTATGCTTTGCAGTGGGAGTCACATTTCATTTTTTTCCATGCGCCTATCCGGGTATCGCAGCACCATTTGTTGAATGTGTTTTTTGTTGTTGCTGTTGGAGGAGGGGAGAACATGGGCTGGGAAAAGAACCCAGGTCTTCCACATGGCCGGTGAGAATTCCACCACTGAACTACTGGTGCACCCCCAAGAGTCTGTATCTTAAGGGCACTCTTTTATCTATTAAATACCTACCAAGTTCTAAGTATTTTGCCTGCTAATATGTCATTTAATCTACATGACTGCCCAGCAAGATGGGTGTTTCATCCCATTTCACTGGGACCTTATGCGTACTGTCCAAAGCCACCTGGTCTAATAAGTAGTGAAGGATTCGAATGTGGGACTCTGGCTCTACTTGGCCATGCTCCCTCTGGCCCCAAATTCAAGGCTGCTCTCAGAAAATATGTAACTTAGATATGCAAGGGGTTCTATAGCAGAGGATGTGACTGGGGAAGTCCAACATTTCAAGTTCTTTCATTTGCAAATTTATAGGGGGCTTCTGACAGTGTACAGGGGAAGAACTCTTGGAAATACATACTCTGAGCAAATGTTTGTGAGTCCATGGATTCTATGACATGAACTTTCTCTTATGTTTCCAAGCAAACAGAGCAAAACCCCAGAGATATCATGTATATTGGAGACAGTGTTTCAATTCTGTACTGGTTTTGTGCACATATGCAAATGGTCTGTGAGCTTGGTCTGTGAATTATTGCAGTCAATGTAAATGGCATGCATAGTTTGGAAATAGGATGAATATTGTGTACAGGTTGTAGTCTCCGTCTTTCAGTTCCCTTCTTCACAATTGGCTTTATAAAATACCTTTTTGCAATTTTGGTGGTCTGATGGAAATATGGTTTGCCTGATTTCCATAAAAATTGACTTCGAGAAGGGTTAATTCTGGGTTATAAAATGACTAAATCATTTTCTTAACAAACTTACTTCCTGCCTAACAAATATAGCAAGTTAATTAATAAACATAGGCTCAATTTGGTCATTCGCCCTGAAACCAGGCTTCCCCTCTGCCTGGCTGCTTTCCCCCTCCCACTCCCCCCACCCCCTGCAGCCAGAGCTTTACTTCTGAGAGGTGCAAAAGGAGGAGGGGAGCTTCATTACCTTGTGCTGAGTGGAGTCACCTTCCTTTGTTCCCACTTCTTTGTAACTGTTCCTCTTATTTAAAGGCCAGAAGCTCAGCTCTGACACATGGAAACTTGAGAACTTGGTGACAATACCCAGAAGAAAAAGGGATACTTAATTACTTTCTTGCACTTCTCAGTTCTAGAAGGAAGGCAGACCCCAGGCTAATAATATGACATCCTGGAAACGGTATCTTTGTGCTTCCCTTTGATAGCTATAAAATGCACTGACATGTTTCACTGCAAATTACTTCTTAAACCATTAACCATAACCTAATAAAGAGACAGTTTGACAGAATAAAATGGGAGAGGTTATTTTTGTGTAATGAAAAAACGTTTAGGAGTTGATATAAAAATATAGTTTAAGTGACATAACTTTGTCTGCTTCAGCATACGGCTTATATAAAGCAGGCACCGCCTTAGAATGGATATAGTTTTTTGAATCTTTTGTGATGTGACATAAGATGAACCATAAATCTGGTTTAGCACAGAAGTTTTTTCAAAAGACCTGAGTAGCGGATGGCTAAAAAAACTGGTAATTGTGTGATAATGGAAGCTTTCACCATTTCATAGCTGCCAAGGACAGTCTGACTTGACAGTTGGAGCTTTGGATGGATATTTTAGGTCTTCTCAGAAAGGTTCTTGGTGGGTGGGATTTGCTTGGGCATGGGTGGGACACCTGGGATCCAAAGTGAGAGACAGGAGATCTACTCACCACGCTGACAAATAAGGCCCTCCTCCGGTGCCTGGAGCCCCAGGAAGATATATTTTGCTGGGCGGATGACTATATTAGCATTTTGATTGCAAATGTATTACAAAATTCATGGGCCCGTGTGAGGTTGTGATTTATCAATGAAGATTTAGAATCATGGGGAGAGAAGAGGTATTTATGCATTTGTTTGTTGTCCAGTCAGTACCTGGGAAGATTTTTGGTAGTGTTTAGACACCCTCTCTTTCTGTTCATATCCAGAAGCCATTTCTTTATTTTCCTTATTGTTAAATGTGCTCTTCCTGGCTAATTTCATTTCCCCCACAATGAAGAAAATGTGGCAATGGTATTGCCATGGCTGTTTGGGATCTGTTTGTATGGAAACTGCCATCGGTGGAGGGATAGGGGAGGGTCCTGTGGGCAGAGTGGGGAGAACAGTCCCGCATGAATGAGGACTGGCACAGCTTAGCCTGAGTGAGCCTGGCATTATGCGGCTCATAGTCCAAAGTGTTACTGGACAAAGGCGGTGGATTCTTTTGCCCGGTGCACTCAAATGAGCCATTCCTGAGACACCAGGGTTTCAAAGAGAAAAAGTTTATTACTAGGCATATAGCAGGAGATCAGATATCCTATAGGCCCTAAAATCTGTCTCTTCAAACTGCAGTTAATTTTGATAGCTTCATAGCATCAAAAGACAGGCAGGTTTTAGGATAATGAGCACAGTGGTACCAGATGATGAAATTAGAGGTGATCTAACTATTGAGCATGTGCTGATTGATTCCATGCTTAGTCACAGAATGTATATGAGAAAATGGCAGCCTTAGTAGGATGATGGGTGTGATTTTTAGCATTATAACGAAGTATAAGTCACTTATAGGTTAAAGTCGAAACCACTGTGCATGTCAGATAGGTCCACTTTGGTTAGATCTCGTTGTCAAGATAACTTTGGACTTGGGGTGGGTTAGTTCTGGGCTGACCCAAGACCCTTCATTAATAAACATTAGGGGCTGCCTTTAGTGATTACAAGACTCTAAACTCGTAAAACTGGATAAATGGGTACAAGTGAAGGTTAGTCACAAGGTTTTTATAATCACAGGAGCAGAAGATAAAGGCTACACAATCAGTGTCTGGCCATGCAGATCAATGCACTCAAAGACCTTGGAGGAGACAGACAAAACCACCCCTGAAGGACTGCCTGGCATGCAGGCAGAGCCTCTGGGGGTGGTGGCAGGGGGAGTGGATGCCCTAGCAGCAAGGGGTCACATATAGTAAAAGACCCCTACTACCACCCCCACCGCCCTTGGGTGCCGTCGACTGTACCCTGGCCAAAACACAGGTCAACGTATGTAGCTCAAGCTCAGAGGACAGTGATGACCCACTGGTAACCCAGAACTCTGAATCCGTCTTGGGTCTGACCTAATTAAGAGTTATCCCAAATCAGCATGTCAGCACTATTTTGGTTATCTTGCATTATCCCTTAAAAAACTAGCCAGATTACTCTGATAACCCCATAGGCTGAATGCTGGAGCTCTTTGAAGCATCTGGTTGTCTCCACAGGCAGGGACTGGGGATAGATGGATAGAGCATTCTGAAGGAGAAAAATGGGAACTGGGATCCAAGTGGTCCTGGTTCAAATGCAGGGTGCCCTGCCTGGGGGTGACACCCTTGGCTGCAGCATGTCCCAAGCAGTAGACAGGCTCTGGAAAAATTTTGAGGAAGACACTTCAACTGATGGGTACCCATGTAAAGGCCTGGTCCAGACCTGGGGTACTCCACCAGGACAGCACCCCAAAGGCCCAGGGAAACCCTGAGGCTTAGGTCTAAAGTGTTATGATAGAGGGAGCAAAGGGTGTAAATAATCACAGCTGCAAGGAGACTGAGCACTGGATCTGTTGAAGCAGATCCTGCCTTGTTGTATCTGTTGCTCCCTCTGAGAGATCTTTGGCTTCTTACTGTCTCCTCCGACACCTACTCCACATTTTTGGAGCAGGATTCAGCCCACTTTTTCTTTAACAAGCAAGATGCTAAGCAACATTGGCTTTGTGAGCCAATGCTTCTGTGAACTACTCAGCCCTCTCTCTCATATGGCAGCTATTCATGGAAACTTTTTTTTTTTTTTTTTTTTCTAGCATAGCATCTCTTGAAGGGATTCACTTAGGAAGATGCTAAAGGTATGGTACCAGATATGGCCAAGTTCTTTGCTGGAGCCAAGACCTCCTGACTTTTTATGGTCATACCACCTTTGTAAATTACTACTCTCCAGCACACCCCTTGTTCAAGAACAGCGCCTCAGTACCTCCAACTCCACTGTGTCTGGAGGAACAGGGCTGCAAACCTTGGCCCATGGCTTTAGGAAGCTGGCTGACCTCCCCTGAGGGCCCCCTGAGTGACTTTATTAGATGAAACACTGACGACCTCTTACCAGCGTCACTACCATCTCTCTGCGCTTTTCTTAGAGACAAGCAGAAAAATATTGGAGCCAAAGGCTGTGCTTAAACTGTCAGCTCCAGAAGAGCCACAATCTCCCTGGAGCTCGCAGACACTAAATTCGGTGAAAATGTATGTGCTCCCTCTCCGGGAGACAGAATGGAGCAGATGGTCTATTAGCCGGAAAGGAGTTTCATTAGCATCAGCTAAAACAACTACAAAGAAGTAGCTCTGGTAAAACCACTTGCAGCTTCCGGGGGGACTTAGTTGCTGGGGCAAGATAAAATACCGTTTTCTGTCTTATGTTTCGTCATCCCTGGTTTGGGAAGGTGGAAAGTAAAAGCCAGATTGTCCTGCTTTGTATTTGAATTGCATTCCATGTCTATAAAGTTATTTTCATCTGCTTCTGGTGTAGCAATCGCTTCTTACTATGCCCTTATGAGAGATAAGAAAACTTTTACCCCACCCCTTAAGCCTACCATGATTAGAATTTGCATCTTGTGGGTTGCTTAGTTCATTGGGGGAGGTTCAAAGAGCCTGTTTTGGTTTGTTAAAGCTGCCAGAATGCAATATACCAGAAATGGAACGTCTTTTAAAAAGGAAATTTATTGCGTTACAAGTTTACTGTCCTAAGGCCATGACAGTGTCCAAACTAAGGCATCCAGGGAAAGATACCTTGACTCAAGAAGGCTGATGGGTCCAGACTATTTCTGTCAGCTGGGAAGGCACATGGCTGATGTCTGCTGAGGTCTTTGCTTCTAGTTGCAAACAGCTTCCCCAGGGGCATTTCCTTCCTGCATCTCCAAACATCTGGGTCTTGTGTTGGTTCTGTCACTTCTGTTCTCCAAGCATCTTCCTCTGAGGTTCCCTGTCTTATGTTTTGTCAAATGTTTCCAATTTTAAAGGACTCTGGTAGCCTAGGGGCCAGCCTCTCCAGAACATCAACCAGTTCCATTGCCCCATTCCATATTATCAACAGCCTCTTCCAATGTGAAAAAGTTAGAATGGGCATATCCCAAATACTGCTAAAGAGTAAGAGAAAGATCAAAGGTGATGGTAGAGTTATACAGAGAAGGTAGAGATTAACAAATGAGTAAGATTGCTGAATTATTATATTGATATATCTTTTCATCTCTAGTACCTTAGAGCAGCTAGAAGTAAAAACCTAAAATGGTGGAATTGTAACCCATACCAAACTCTGACATCTGTTCTACAACTAATTGTTGTGATGTGCTTTGAAATTTATTGCTTTTTAGCATATATATTATTTTTCACAAAAAAGAAAAAAAATATTTCTTCTAACCTTTGTGTTTTGGAGCAGCTAGAAGGAAAAATCTGAAAGAGTAGAATGGTAACATCATGGTCAGGTTCATGTGTCAACTTGGCCAGGTGGTGGTGCCTGGTTGTCTGGTCAGGCACGTGTTGGCCAGTCTACTGCTATGAGAACATTTCATGGACTTAAATCATGAGCATGTTGGCTGCATCCACAGCTGGTTGCCTTTGCAATCAGCTAAGGGGAGTGTCTTCTGTAAGAAGTGATGTTTAATCTAACCACCAGAAGGTTTTCAATGAGGATTTAATTTGCATATGGGCAGGAGGCACCAGGGATCGAACTCCAGACCTCCAGCACGGCAGGTTGGAGCTCTGCCTGCTGAGCCATGGCAGCTGCCCAGTTTTAAGGAGGATTTAGAAGAGCCAATCACTTTTCCTTCTTCAGCCAGCTAGCTTCTCCTCAGAGTTCATTGAGGACCTTCACTGGAGCTGACAGCTTGCAGCCTGCCCTGCAGTCCTTGACTCTACATCCTCATGGTTACATGAGACACTTTTATAAATTTCATATTTACAGATATCTCCTGCTGATTCTGTTACTATAGAGAACCCTAGCTAATACGGTAACCCATAACAAACTGTGAAATCTGTTCTGTGTTTACTGAGTGAAATGTACTTTGAAAATCATTGTTTTTTTTTCATTTTCTTTATTTATGTTATATTTGACAATAAAAAAACATTTTTTTAAAAAGGACTTCAGTAAACTAATCAAGACACACCTTGAGTAGGCAGACTGACCTCTCCATCTAACAAAAGGCCACACCCACAATCAGGCACGCCACATCTCCATGGAGATAAACTGATAAAAAATGTTTCAACCCTGCAATATTGAATCAGAGTTAAAGGACATGCCTTTTCTGGGGTACAAAACACTTTGAAACTAGCACTTTCCACCCTCTGGACCACAAAAGGACATGTTCTTTCCACATACAAAATGCATTTATTGCATTATAATATCACAAAGCCTTAAATCATTTCAGTAACCTTATTAATACAATGCAAAGTCAAAAACAATACAAAATCTCATCAAAGTCAGTTACAGGCATGGTCAAGCCTAAGGCAAAAAATTCTACTCTGGCTATAGACCTGTGAGACAGAGAACAAGTTACCTGCTGCCAATATACAAAAGAGGGACAGTCATAGGATACATGTTTCCAATTCCTTAGAGAGAAATTGGAAGGAACACAGGGGTTGCCAGACCAAAACAGTTCCTAAAACCTGCAGGGCAAACTCCACTGAATTTCAAAGTGTCAGAGTCATTTATATTCTGGGGCTTTAGAAAGTGTCAGTCCCACCCTTTCCAATGGCTGACACAGCAGTCCTGCTCTCTGCAAATGCAGGGATGAAGGTTAGAACAATGGGAATCATTGGAAGGACTACCTTTTTCTTTTTTTTTTTTCTCTCCATATTAAAATAGGGAGTGAGTTTCTTACAGATCATAGGGGATTTCAGTTTGGCTGGCAAGGGGACAGTTTACTGTTTTGTGCCATGGCTACACTTTGTGGGTTATAAGATCAGAAGTCATATACCATGTATGCATATTGTGTACTATAATGCGACGTTTTCTGAATTGGATTCAGTGGGCTAAGTATTACTTTAAAAAGGCAGGTTTTGTGGGAGAGGCATGTTAACCTCGGCCTCTGTTTTGTGGCTCATGTGATATTGACCATCAGAGGGAAATGCCCTGTCCACCCATGGCCAAGTTCAGGGCTTGTGACTTGGTTGGGCTTTTGGATTCTCTGTCCCCAGACGATGCTCTTGGATGGTGTTTAAGTTTCCTAAGCTGTTCAAAGCAAATACCATGAAATGGGGTGGGTTAAACAATGGGAATTTATTTGCTCAGAGTTTTTTTTTTTTTTTTACATGGGCAGGCACCAGGAATCGAACCCGGGTCCTCAGGCACAGCAGGCAAGCATTCTTACCTGCTGAGCCACCGTGGCCCGCCCTTGCTCAGAGTTTTGAGGCCAGGAAAATGTTCAAATCAAGACCTCATCAAGGTGATGCTTTCTTCCCAAAGATGACTACCTTTTTCTCAGCACCCTTTCCAAACATCGGGTCAGCACCCAGGAACTCTGCCATCTCCAGGGCTTACACTCAACCCCTCCAGAACAATGGGGTGGTAGCAAGGCTTCCCACAATCCCAGGATTATATACTCCACCCTCTTTGAGGGGAGCACCAAAACTCTTCCTGATCAATGAAGCATAAGGCCCACCATCTGTTTCTGGGGCACATTCACCCTCTCCATATTTATGGGTGCATCTGCTTTCCTGGCCTGAGATTTTCTGGCTCTAGAACTTAGATTCCATGTTTCTTTCTCTGAAGTGATTTTTCCTTCAAGCTGATCTTTTTCTATGGCTTTTAGTCCAGACTGGCAGTGGTTCCATTTATACAGATCCTGCGGCACTCTTGTCAGTTTCTATGCAAGAATCAGGGAACGTAACCATCAGATAATAGGACTTTACACAAATCCTTTCTTGATGACTTCATCTCCAATCCTCACTTGTCCTGTAGCGGCTGACTGCTTCTATGTTCCATTAAATGCTCATGTGGGGCCCTATTCACTGGTGACTCACTTTCTGAAAGCCCAGAATTTTCCAGACCATCAGTTTCTAGCTTCTTTTTTCCCAAGAGTTCTATTCTCAACTAATCTCTTTCTTGTTGCATTTTACTATGAACTGCAAGGAGGAGCCAGGCTGTATATTCCACATTTCATTCAGAAATCTCTTCAGCTATATACCCAAGTTCATCACTCTCAAATTCTGCCTTCCATTCACAAAGAACACCTTCCTTCCAGTTTGCAATGATGTGTTTATCATTTCTGTCTAAAGCCTCATCAGAAGCATCTTTAGAGTCCACATTTCTATGAACAGTCTCTTCAAAGCATTCCAGGCCTTCTTATCAAGCTCCTCACAACTTTTCCAGAATTTTCCCTTTATCCATTTAAAAAGCCATTCCAAAGTGTCTGGTATTTGCAAAGAGCAGCAGCACCCCACTTCTCCAGTACCAAAATCCGTTTTGGTTTGTTAAAGCTGCCAGAATGCAATGTACCAGAAACGGAATGACTTTGAAAAAGGAAATTTGTTATATTACAAGTTTACAGTCTAAGGCTATGATAATGACCAAACTAAGGTGTCCAGGGAAAGATACCTTGACTCAAGAAAGGCCATAGGTCCAGAACAGTTCTGTCAGCTGGGAAGGCATGTGGCTGGTGTCTGCTGGGGTCTTTGGCTTCTGGTTTCAAACAGCTTCCCCAGGGACATCTACATAAAACTTTCTATATCTTCAACTATCTGGGTCTTGTGTTGGCTCTGTGGCTTCTGTTCTCCAAGCACTGCCTCTGAGTTCTCTCCAAAATGTTTCCCCTCTTACAGGACTCCAGTAAACTAATCAAGACCTACCTTGGATGGGCAGAGTGACATCGCCATCTAACCAAAAGACCACACCCACAACTGGGAGTGTCACAGCACCATGGAGATAATCTAATCAGAATGGTTTCCACCTTTCAATATTGAATCAGGATTAAAGGACATGACTTTTCTGGGGCGCACAACATTTTCAAAGTAGCACAGAACCAAACATCTGAATAACTGCAAAATGAAGTTCAAACCCATAACACAATGAGAGTACATTGAGTGATGCATAGACTCTAAATGTAGAATTAAATCAACCAGGGCATGAATGCTGGGCTTCTTACTGTGATTTTCAGGAAGTGACTTGACATTTATAATCGTCTGTGTCCTCATCTGTAAAGTGGGAATGATGATATCTGTTCTGTCTCCTTAGAATTGTTCTGAGAATTCCATTGAGAAGGCTGAGTCCCTTCTCTTGTTTATTCTTGGATCTTCTTCATCAAGGCTGTTCTCTAGTATTCCAGAGCTTTTCATTAAATGAGTGTTAAATAAAAGGAAGAATGAGTGAGTAAGGGTTACGATTTCTCATTGAACTTATAAATCTAATTCTTAGCCTGTGTAGAAGTTTGTAATTATAGATTTCGTTGTTTGCTCTGTGAAGTTACTTGTTTAGTACGTTGACTTGACACCTGCTTAATGACAAAATAAAATATAATAATTTTTTCTTTTAACACAGATTACTAGAATCTAGATAGTTGAAAGAGAACTTAAAAGATGGGTGGGCCATCGTGGCTCAGCAGGCAGAGTTCTTGCCTGCCATGCTGGAGACACGGGTTCAATTCCCAGGGCCTGCCCATGAAAAAACAAAAAACAAAAAAAGAGAGAACTTAAAAGATTCTAGCTATCCCCCCATGTTTCAGTCAGATGCTTGCCATATCACAGACCATGCCTTGTTTCCCCTTATATCCTGCTCTTTGTTTCTTGTTTGCTATTAAGCATGTGGAAGTTGTGATCTGTATAAAAGCTTCCCTGAGGTTCAAAAGATGGTGGTAGTGGGGATATGAAAGTGACTTTTAGGATATTACTTGACACTTTTGAATGATTGTGGGAAGAGGAGAGGCAATATTTCTTATTGAAATGAAGGTAGACGTTCTTATATTTTAAGAAATATTTACTGAGCACCTATTATGCCAGGCATTGTGCTAGGGAGAGAATGGTGAGCAGACACTTTTTTGTTTCTATAGACTGTGGAGTCTAATGTTAAACATTATTCACACAAATAAGTCTATGCAAATAAATTATGATAAAAGGTAAGAAGGAAATGTAAACAGCAGAATGGAAAATTATAATGGAGGGAGAGATTTTGATTAGGAGACAGGGAGGACTTCTATGAGAAAGCAGAATAACGCCTAAGTAGAGATCTAAAGGATGAGCAGATTTAGCCAGGTGAAGAGGAGGGATGAGAGAGACCCAGGCAGGGTGAAGTTGCAAAGTCCCTGGGATACAAAAATTTAATTCCTTGGAGGAGGTAAAGGCCAGTGGCTTGCGGCACAGAGAGTGGGTGATATATGGTAGAAGTAGGTCTGGAGAGGCAAACAGGACCTGTTCATGCAGGTTTTGTAGGGAAGGTTAATGTGATGGTTTGGAGCTGTATGAACCCCAGAACAGACCATGTTCTTAAAGCTAATCAATTCCTATTGTGGGTGGGACCTTTTGATTAGGTTATTTCTGTTGAAGTATGCCTCAGGTGGGTCTTTCTTAATCCTCTTATTGGTGTCCTTTATAAGAGCGTGAAATAGAGAGAAAGCACAGAAGCTAAGTGAGAAAGAAGAGAAGCTGAGAGAGCAGGACTCAAAGAAGCTCAGAAAGAAAGTCATGGACACAGCAGCCAGAAGCTGAAAACCATGAAACATGGAAGAGAAAGATCAGCAGACACCACCATGTGCCTTCCCGTGTGACAGAGGCATCTCAGGTTGTCAGCAGCCTTTCTTCAGGAAGAAGGTATCAGCTTGTTGATGCCTTGATTTGGACATTTTCATGACTCAGAACTGTAAAGTCATAAGCTAATAATTCCTCATTATTAAAAACCAGTCCATTTCTGGTATATTGCATTTTGGCTACTTTAACAAACTAAAGCAGTGAAGGATTTGGGGTTTTATTTTAACGCAATGAGCAGTTATTGAACAATTTCTAACAGTGAGTAAGATTTAATTTTTCAAAGATTACAGTAACTGATGTGTAGAGAATGAATTGGAGTCAGCTAAGAGTGAATAATAATAAAGCTATTGTGACAAATTGGACAGGGATGGTGGTGTCTTAGATAAGAGGGGTGAAGAAAGGGGAAAATGAAGAGATTTAAAATATATTCTAGAAGAAGTGTCTGCAAGACTGGTTAAAGAATTGGGCTTTGGGGATTGAAGTGGGGGAATGGACCATGGAGGACTCCAGATTTTGAATTTGAGCATTTGGTTGGATGGAGAACTATTTACTGAAATGGAACCATAGGAGGAGAAGCAGAGTTTGATCGTAAGATTAAGGAACATGAGCTCAGGGTGTCCTTTCTTTGTAATTAGAAACATATCTAGATTGTTTTTCTGGTTCAACTTTCCATATTTTCTAAGCAACTGCAGAATATACCTTGGGAGGGGAAATCAAATTTACATTTGTAATCATGTTTTGGCTTTTAAAAACAAACTTGTGCAGGAATATAATAAGCACTGCACATTCATTTTGTTGAGTTGTGTCAAGAGCAATGTGGGGAAATCAGCTGCACTTCATAATGAAGCTACTCTACTTAGCATTAGATGACAGAAATGTTGGTTAAATTTATCAGATTGTGAATATGAAGGACAATTAGAGCGGAAATCTCCATTTACCCCTCTGCAGGGTGAGAGAGATCATTAAAAATCAGTCATACTGGAAGATCTTTCAAAGTGGGAAGAAAGGTTGAAGGTAGATTGAGTGTTTAAACCCACCTAGAGAGGTCTCACCCAAATCTTCACATGCTTGGTAACATTAGGTACGAGCCAGTGGACTTCATTCATATAAGGAATGTGGTACTTGGCACTACTTTCAAGTCCCACTAAAATGTTTACTTTGACATGGAATGGATTACTTTAATTCCTAGTTCTGTGAGCCAGTGTTTATTTACTTGGTAGGGGCAAAATGCCTTCTTATGTTTCAAAGACAATTTAAAATAATTTTACTTGACTGTAACCCTTCTAACTGTATTTAAAGTTGGGGGATGAAGTAATGAATTCTAAGGATATACTAAAGGGAAACATTTAACTTCATATATTTGCTTTAATTGACGATCTATATCAAGTGACATTAAAACACATTGCTAGTCATACATTGTGATGTCAAAATTGGGTACCAGTTACCAGCTATTCCAATACCAACATATTTTGGATCATTTAACAAGTACCTTCCAAGTTGTCTGTGTATGGTTTGCACATCAGAAGATATAGGTCAAAAGTATAAAGCCTAAGACCTACTCTTCACCTATTATTTTTGAAATGTATACATTGAATTATTGTTAAGAATTGCATTAACTTAACATCCAACAGGAAGATATTGAGACTGCCATGCACATGTAAAGTCTCTTAAGTTTTTTAATATATGAAAATCCATCTGTGTTACTGTTTGTCTAAAAAAGTTTTTCCTAATTTCTTGGCAGTAGCAAGTCAGCTGCATTAACCATGTCAAAGCTTAATAATAAAACAAAATATGTTGCATATACTTAGTACATTTCCTTGTGAGGAATACTGAATCCTCCCTGCTCAATTAATTATCTTTGGAACCCTCCTCCAGGGAATTGAGATATTTTGGATATCTAAAAGGTCACTTAAGCAACATGAAGGTTAGGACAGAGAGGAAGAGAGTATATAGTTGCAGGACAAAGGTCAAAGTAAAATAATTTTGGAATTAGCTACTTCCTTATTGGGAGCAAGCACAAATGTGTTGGAATAATTATAGACAATATTCATTTCATTTATTATGGCTATCTGAATAAGTTTGGCTTAAAACATAGCAAACACGTTCTTGTCTAGGTTTTTATTGGGGTGACTGGTAAATATCTGATTCTTATTTACAAATAATTGATAGGAGTAAGTGGAGCATTCTATCCATATTTTTTTTCCGCATAATTTCATCTCCTATTTCTCAAGTCATGTAGCAATTCATAAATACTTACTTGACTTTAGTATCCACCTAGTTTTTCCTGAATTTGCTTGTTTCCTGCTCCCCATAGCAGTTATACTGAGTCCTGGGACTTCGTTCAGTCATTGTATAAGTATATTCCTTGACAGACCATAAAGTTCCAGGCACAATATTTCTTCTTTGGGCTTCCAGGCCATAATACTTCCTTGTTTCCTTTCTGCCTCACTCGTCTTCTTTTCTGTTCCATTTCTGACTGATGAAGTGGTTTTGGGTTATTTTCCTGGGCACCATATTTTCTTTGTATTCGCACTTGCCCTACAGGACTCATCCAGTCCAATAGCTTTAAATAAAATCCATTTGCTGAAGACTCTCCAAATCTATGTCGCCAGCCCAAACCTTCTACAGAACTCCAGACTCATTTATCTTAATGCCAATTTGATGTCTCCATCGATACACATAATAGGCATATGAAGCTTAACATGGCCAAGAGAATTCTTAATCTGTATTCAGCCCAAAATGTTCCTCCCTGTTTTAGGCTTCTGTTTCTAGGTGGACATGCAGTGGAACATATGTAAACAGCCTTAGTGTCCACCCCACGGATTGAAGCCATCCTTCTCTAGTCACATCTGGAAGCTGTGTGATGGTAGATGAGCTCCTGCGTGAAACTCCAAATCTCTCTTGTTAGTCCTGATTCCCACTGATGCCCTGAGTCCTAGCTTTTCCTTTTCCCTCATATCAGCACAGTCATCTCTTGTTTCCTACTTCTGAAGTTCTGTTTGTTTAGTTGATTTCTCAGAATGGATTACACAGTGGGCTCCAGTTTAGGGAACTTGTTCTTTTTGGACTGATCTTTGGGTGATGACAATCTGTTCACCAAGTCTTTTGAGCATTGTCAACCCAGAATCCTGCTTATTGGCCAAACCCTTGAGATTCATCTTATTTTTACCTTGGCCACTGTCATACTCCAAACATTGCCAATTCCAGCAGAATAGAAATTGGGGTATTGTTTTTTGTAGGAGTTATTGTAATCTTTTGACTGAAATTAAAATTTCCCTTAAGTTTTCCATAGATACAGAAGTAAATGTGCATGTATATATGGGTAGTTTATGTGATGGATGGGTTCAGGTGTCAACTTGGCCAGGTGATGGTGCCCAGTTGTCTGGCTAGCTAAGCACCAGCCTAACCATTACTGCAAGAATATTTTGTGGCTGATTAATTAACCAGAAGGTTGGTTTGTTACATTATCAATCCGTTGATTGCATCTGTGACTGATAACATCTGTGATCAACTAAGGGTGTTTCTTCTGCAATGAGAGAATTTTATTGGTTGGATTTGATCCAACCAGATGAAAACTTTTAAGGGAGAAAAGAGCGTTTTTACTACTTCTTCAGCCAGGCAGCCTCTCCTGTAGAGTTCATGGAAGAACTTCATCAGAGTTGCCAGCCTTGCAGGCTGCCCTGTGGATTTTGGATTCTTGCGTCCTACAGTTGTATGAGACATTTTTATAAATCTCACATTTACAGATCTCTCCTGTTGGTTCTGTTTCTCTAGAGAACCCAGTATATATACATACATATATATGGTATATATATGTATGTATATATATATATATTTATTTATTTATATATATATATTTCCCAGATCTATCTGCTGAGGGGGCCTAGCAGCAATGACATTCCGGTAGCAATGAGCACATCTAGTGCCCAGACCTTAGTTCTAAATATTATTCTCCAATAAAGGGTTCCAGAGCTCTTGAAAAAATGGCCAATTCCAGGGCCAGAGCAAGGAAAATACAAGATGAACTTGGAATTTCACACACATATACAAATAATGGGGGCTTGTTAAAAAGACACAGGTGCCAGCTGGAAGATGGCCCCAATGGCTAAAGCTGGAACAATTTGAGCAAACAAAATGAATGGGATTATAACCCATAGAATGAAATAAATTTGCTTGAGTCTGTACTGATACAAATAAATAATTGAACAAATAAATGGGGACATTTCCTCCTTATAATAGAATACCAATTAATAAATATAGAAGGAATGGGAAATAGAAAATCATCATTTTGCAAACACCACAGTGATAGTTGCTGCAGGCAAGGACCACTGATGGATGCTAAAATTCGGGGGCAAATATGGTGAAAAATAGGATATTTGCATAGTCTCAAACCAGCTCTCTACAAAATATTTATTGTAAGATATTTACAGTGGAGAAACCTGGTAGACCCCTTAGTAACCAAGTAACCAAGGGAAATCACCAAAATGAGGACACAGCAACATCATCATGTACTCTCTGATAAAATGCACTGAGAAGGGCACAACATCAGTTCTGTGGAATTCTTGCCAAAAATGCATACCCTCAATCTAATTAGGGAACACATCAAATAAATCCAAGTTGAGAGACAGTCTACAAAATTACTGAGCAATGAACTTCAAAGGCCTCAAGGTCTGGAAAGAAAGAGTATGGGACAGATGGAAATTGATTAAGGAGACTTAACAAGTAAATGCATTTAGGGATACTGGATGGGATCTGGACCAGGAGAGGGACATTAGTGAGAAAACATGAAATATGAACAAAGTCTATAGATTGTATAATGTTAATTTTCTGGATTTGGTAACTGTACTATGGTTATCTAACACTGTAGCTTTAGGGAAGGTAGGTGTATTATTTTTGCAACTTTTCTGTAAAAATATTTTAAAATAAAAAGATTAAAAAAAGAAAGTTTCTTTGACCCCACTTCAAACTTTACTGAATTTAAATCTCTCCGGGAGCGTACGGAGCAAACTTAATTTTAATAAGTGCTCCACATAATTCTTACATAGAATGAGAAATCATAATTCTCCTTTTCGAAAAAAGAATTGCAATGTAAAATAAATATCTTTTCCAACACAATTCAGTATATGACTTTTGCAGATTTAAGTCTAGAAGATTCTCCATCCCCCCACCTTACCCCTATCCCACCCTCCAGTATTTTGCTTGGCAGCCTTGGACTCTAAGAAGTTGTCTAAGACTAATACTTATGAAGTGTTGCAACATATTTGAGGTTGATGAACACCTTTATAAACTTATATTATTTTAACAGAGCTGGAATCCACTCCACAGACTCCTGTATCATGACTTTTGTTTACTTTGTTTGATGTCATGACTACTGATTGATGGTTTTTGAGATGGGATTTTAGTCATAGAGAGAACTTTAATTCAGCTTTACCCTAGTTCCCAAATGATACTTTTTTGTTTATTTAAATGCTTAGAATTGCAGCCTGTCTGATACTTAGTCCCTTTAATAACCTGTTTCACCAATGAATTATGGCAGATGACTGCTTCTGCGAAATTGCTAGTTGGAAAGTAAAAGAGTATAAGGCTCAGTCAGCTGTTTCGTGGACTTGACATCGATATAATACATCAACTAATGTTTTTGTTTAAATCACCGGATTGCTTTGTGTCAATTGGCTGGTGGTTCTTGTGCCTATAACCTAGTAAAGGTGAGCACTATTTACATCCATTGCCCCCTTTACAACTGCATTAAGGAGCCCTTGTCCAGAAGAACAGGTAGCCCAAGGGATGTGCTCATGGTCGTGTATGGAAACTTCCCAAATCTCGGAGGAGACCAACAGAAGGAAGGGGCCTCTGCATCTATGCGCTCCAAAATGGGAGTCAAATTGACCTGATATGCAAAGGAAGTATATACATAATAATAAGTTTGCAGTAACACATCAAGGGATAAAGTGAAAGGAAGGAGTAAAACAATGTGCCTGTGCAGGAATCTGTAGATCATCCTGGAGCATGTGGTGAGCTTGCAGCCGGAGTCTTGCACGTGAAGAGAGAACATGGGGCTTGAATAACAGAGATGAAAAGGAGTCTGGTGGAGAGAAGCAGAGAAAAGGAGAGATGAGGGCAAAAGTGGGCAGGGAAGAGATGAATTCTTCTGAATCTGTCTGGGAATTCTTACTGGTCATCCAGTGAGATAAACTCAGAGACATTAAACTGTATAAATCTTTGCACCCCTCTCTTAAATTGCAGGTTCATTACTTATTACTTACCTTTGTATTTAACCTATTTGATCACTCCTAATATCCCAGCTTCACACCTCAGTTGTTTTATTTTTATTTTTATGTTTTTTTATTATGAAATAAGCATAAATACAAAAAAGCAATAAATTTCAAAGCACATTGCAACAATTAGCTACAGAACAGATTTCAGAGTTTGGTATAGGTTATAGTTCCACCATTTTAGGTTTTTCCTTCTAGCTGCTCCCAACACTTGAGACTAAAAGAAATATCAATATAATGATTCAGCAGTCATATTCATTTACTGAATTCTCTCTTCTTTGTTATGACTCCACCTTCTCCTTTGATCTTTCTCCCAATCTTTAGATGTATTTGGGCTATGCCCGTTCTAACTTTTTCAAAAAGGATGTCAGTAATATGGGATAAGGGGATGGAAGTAGTTGATGTTCTGGAGAGGCTGGCCCCTCTGGGTTTCAGGACTTATCTGGCCTAGGAACCCACCTGGAGGTTGTAGTTTTCTGCAAAGTAGTCATAGTGCATGGAACCTCAGATAGACATCTCAGATAGAGCCCTAGGTGTTCTTTGGATACACCTATCTTTAGGATAGGCAGGAATGGTTTTGTTTGGGGTCATTTGTTTTAAATTGTCAGATAATCAAGTTAAATTCTGGCTTTGAAAAAAACAGGAGAAGGCCTCATATTCTTCTCCTGACACTGACATTCTCATCATTAATATTGTACTTCAACACAGATTACAAGTAGCAGAATATTTTACTCATACACAACATGTTGATATTGGTCTTTAACCCTAAATGATTGTGAACCCAGAGTTGCAAGCATCAAATTCTTTTTTTTCTTCCATATGTAGTCTAAGATATTGTTGGGGTAGACATGTGGGAATGTCAGTTATAAACGTTACTTTCTAATGCCCATTACAGATTGATGACATGCTAATTAGATGACATAGTACTAATTGTGTTATATTAACATTTTAATGTTTTGGATGTGAACGTTGGCTTCTTTAAAAATTATTATTTCATCTTTTGAGTCAACTCATATTGAGTGTTACTTTCGTATTTTTCATTTCCATAGTACCCCTTCCCTCCTCTCCACCTGTCACAGCACCTTGCTCAGGGTGGATGTTCCATGAATAGTGTTTGAGAACAGAGGAAAGTTTTCCAAAGGTTCGCCTGCTATGGAAACCACAAGTTTAGCAGGAAAGTTCTGCTTTCTCTTATTCATCCCAGCTGGTCTAGGTAATCAATACTTCTATATCAGCAAAGAGCTAAAAAAAAAAATAAATAAAAAATAGAAAGAAAAGGAAGATAAATTATAGTTGTTGAGCAAGATGGAGCCTTCAGAGTCATGAAAGCCTTAAAAGGAA
The DNA here is from genome assembly GCA_004026745.1 of Myrmecophaga tridactyla. Classification (NCBI taxonomy): domain Eukaryota; kingdom Metazoa; phylum Chordata; class Mammalia; order Pilosa; family Myrmecophagidae; genus Myrmecophaga; species Myrmecophaga tridactyla. Next base: position 88,033 of record PVIY010003287.1, on the reverse strand, counting down.
AAGCAAGGTCGAATCAGCATTTCTTGTCTTCTTGGCTTGGGCTCAGGTGGTACAAGGAGACAGCTTGATGTATACCCATGACAAGACCTGCCAGACCCAGACTGATGAGCTTCCGGCCAAGTCAGTCCACCTATTTTCCTGGAAAGCAAGGAAGATGCTCCACTGTTTCCTTTGTCTCCTTTTTTTGCTGACAAATAATAACAGTTTCAATTTTAAAAAGGATTAGAGAGTTATCACTGGTCAGGCCTTCATGGTCAAAAGAATAGTTCAAATCCAAACGCAGTTTTAAGATTTAAGTAATCCATTTAGAGGTAAAGCCAGAAAGGTTAAAAAGTTACCAGGAGAGACGGATAAACATTCAAGTTTTACCCTTTTCTGATATCACCTGGGGGGATATTTATCCTTTCAGGTCTCATTTTATCTACACAGTTTTCATCTTGAAACTGTCCCGGAGCCACACAGGGCTGCCCTGGTGTATTTACGGTGATGAAGCTTCTGTAAATCTCTTTGGCTGATGGGTGCAGCCAGTGATGGCCTGGGTGAGTTATGTATGTGAGAGTGAAAATGAGCTACTTACCTGAAGGGCACAAATGTTGGGAGTTTCCTGAGGGCATTTTGGAAATGGCAAGTGTCTATAACAATGCTTTCAAAAAGGACATCACATCAAATGAAAGGCAATGGGCATCCCATTAAAGTTGCACACCATGTACTTGGGATTTCATTTAGAATTCTGCTTGAAATTCCCTTTAAAAATGTTTATCTAGATGTCTGAGTTCAGGTGAGGTAAGAGGGCCTCTAGATCTTGTATTTTTATGGGCAGAAATTTATCTGTTCACCTTTCAGTAGCTTCTAAACTTTCCCCAAGAGAATGTTTCCCTAACATTTTTTCTTCTTCTATTCATTTCTCCTCTTGGTGACAAGTATTTGGACAAAGACAGACAAGTGGTAAAGCTAATTGCTATCACTGGTAAGAATTTTTAATAGGTAGAGTTATGTACTTTTTACATGATATTATGAGACACATATGAATTATTCTTGTATTCCATTTTTAGTGATGCTAAGATTGATCAATGGGTTCAGATCTCAGGTGATTCTGATTCATAGAATCATAGAACCATAAAATGGGAAACTTTGGCTTAAGAATACTTAAAAAAATATTTTTAAAATGGTGGCAGTAGCTATACTGAGTGTTTATTGTGTATCAGGAAGTATTTTAAGCATTTAAAGGTAGTTGGTAGAATTAAATTACTTAATTCTAACAACAACTTTAGAAGTAGATACTGTTATTAGTTTCTATTTTGGTTTGCTAATGCTGCTGGAAATGCAATATACCAGAAATAGGTTGGTTTTTAGAAAGGGAATTTATTAAGTTATAAGTTTTACTTCTAAGGCCATAAAAATGTCTAAACTAAGGCATCCAGAGAAAGATGCCTTGCCTCGAGAAAGGCCAATGGTGTGGGACACCTCTCTCAGCAGGGAAGGCACGTAGTTGGCCTTCAAACAGCTTTCCCAGAGGCGGTTTCTTTCTGTATCTCCAAATGTATTGTTCTGAGTCAGCTCTGAAGCTTTTTCCAAAATGGTTCCCTTGTAAAGGACTCCAGTAAGCAACCCCACCTTGAATGAGTGGAGACTCATCTCCATGGAAACCACCTAATCAAAAGGTCCCACCCATAATTCGGTGGGTCACATCTCCACGGAAACAACTTACTCAAAATGATCCCACCCAAAAGTATTAAATGAGGATTAAAGAACTGGAGAGGAGAATGATTTTTGTGGTGTACACAACAGTTTCAAACTGGCAGAGGTCCCCATTTAAAAATGGGGAAAGAGAGTCCTAGAGTTGTTAACTAACTTGCCCAAGATCACACAGCTAGTCATTGGCAAAGCCAGGATGCAAACTCAGACAGTTTGGTGTAATTTATTGCCTATCCATTAACATGTGGAAATCCTGGGGCTGAGGGTGACCATGATCTATACCATGTGGGCTGAGTACTTTGTCTCTTTATACTCCTCAAGCTGGTATCAGTTCACATCTTCACTGAAACAAAGTCACCCTGTGGGGAGGAGAAAGATGGCAGTGAAGTAGGAAGCTGAGGAAGAAATTAGGAAGAAACTGAGAGAGAGGTAGGAGGGGGGAGGGGATGGGGGAAGTTCAGGGCTGAGGAAGGTAGGACTTGTGGCCTGGTCTCCCTAAGTTAAGCCAGTCGATATCTCTGACCCACCCCTGGCTTGCTGGGTGGCAGGATGTGAAGCTGTGACCTGCTCACATGTCTCCATCTGGGGCACCTCAGAAGTCAGCTCAGCCCTCCTCATGGGGTGAGATGCCATTCTTATGCCTGTGCCAAGTTCAGCCCAACACGTGTGGGCAGAAGGTGAGCCCTGAGAGTGGAGATGTGTCTTATTCACTTTATGTCCCCCATTCTATAGGCACATTGGGCACTCAGTGTGTGATAAATGTTGGCTGAACTTTCCAAATCCTGTTTAGTGCATTCACTTTTCTCAGATGTCCCATGAGAAGTTAGCCCAATGAAAACCAGTGCCATACTTGAATCTGAGCAAAAATGATGAAAAGCAGACTACATTTTGAGAAGCGATCAGGCTTGAGTTGAGGGGTGATAATATTAACAGACATTGTGGAATCTTAGTTTTCCTTTCTGGACCTTCAGAAATGTTGAGACATAGATTTTATGATTAAAATTTTAAGAGAATTCAAGGTCACTTGCCTACTAGAGCTCCACTTAACCATCTCAGGCAAACGGCAACCTTTCCTAATTACAGAAACTCTCAAAGGAGGGTGTAGATGGGGTTATTTGTCATCCCATCAGGGCTAACTGCAAAAATACACATTAACCATGGGCCACTGAGCAAATACTCTACTGCCTGCTGGGGTAGAGGCAGTCTGATGTGGAAGGTTGGTCCTGAGCATCTGCCTTTGGCTAATGGAGGGAGCTTTGATGAGGGCTCTTTACCCACAGAAAACTCGTCTCACTCAGCTGCATCCCCCGTGAGAACCCCAGAGCTTGGCAAACAGCAGGCATTGCCAGCGAGCCTTCCAAAGAATCCCTGAAAATAATGGTTTCTATTTAAATACATGCCGTCTCCAGGTCAGCAGCAGTTTGGAAAATTCTTTTCAAAAAGCACATCTTATTACTTATTCCAACAACCCAGGAGTAAGTAGAGAAAACAAAAAAAAGGACAAAATTAAAACAAAATATAGAGCGTATCAAGGGCTATCAAGTTTTAATTTGTTCTCAAGGTGTTAAAGTGCCACTGAAACAGCAGCCAATTGAAGGGCTGGTATAAAGAATGAGAGGAGGGAATGGTAGAACAATTTACTTTTTTTTTTTTAGTTTAAAGATGTTGCAGGAAAAAAATGTCTATTAAGTGATGGCACGTTGTACCTTTCTGGTCCTTTTATTTTTATTTTTTTATTTTTTGGCATAGGCAGGCACCAGGAAGGTCCTTTTATTTTTAATATTCAACTGTCCTTAAATCTCATCTATAAAATGAGGTTGTAATGCCTAGATGTTATTAGGGCTAAGTGAAATGGTACATACAAGCGTTTAGCTTGTGCTAGGCTCCCAATTAGTGATTCTGACTATTGTGATCACGTATATCGCTAAACCTGTTTTCTCATCCCTATAGTTCCAAAATTCTGTGAGTTTTTCTCCTACTATACTATAGCTATAGAAGTAATCACTGGTATTTAACATTAAGTCATATTCTGTGCTAAATCCTAATGATTAGAATTATTTGATTCTTGGCAGCTATATTCTTGGTAGCTGGTAGCGTCCCTCTCCTCCCTGGGGAATTAATGAGAATGAAATGGAGGACATTCTTGGAATTCATTTGAAGGTACTGTGGGTGAATTTCAAGCATGTTGGTAAAGGTTGATGTCAAGGCCCATAATTGGGGTGTCACACTAGGAAGTGACAAGAGTTTAGTGGAACAAAATCCATAGTAATAGTTATGCATGGAAAAAAACTTCCCAGCCCTGCTAACTGTTGTAATTATAAAAGAAATCATTTGCACAACATTTACTCTGTGGTATACACTGCCTAAGCATCCTTTACCTATATATATAGTAACTCATTTAATCCTCACACAAATGTTTATCATATGAGTGAAATGATCAAATCCTTACTGAGTGCCTACCATGGGGTAGACCCTGCGTTAGGTGCTACTGAGCTAAAAGGACAAGGTTCCTCCTCTAGTTACAGGAGGAAGTGACATTGCTCAAGTAATCCCAGCAGTGAATATAAATTACACCAAGATAGGAGCTGTGAGCTAATGAACATGGTGCCATGCAAATGTATGGTGGAGGGCCATGGCTTTTTGTGGAAGTAGTAACTGAGCTGAGGAATGGTAAGGAGACTCTTGATGAGGGTGTATAGGTGAGTTGCCAAAGGGAAGAGCATGAGCCAATGTCCTGTGGATGGAGGAAGCAAGGTCAGAAGTTGAAAGATCAGGGTGGTTGAGAATAGAGATCAAGGGGAGAGTGTAATGAAGGGGCGAAAGGATAATATAAGCCTCACAGGGGACTTTGATCTTTATTCTGAGAACAGTAGAAAGTGACTAAAAGACTGTAATTAGGGAAATAACATATCCAGATTTCTGTTAATGGAAGATCACTCTGGCTGTAAGCACGGGAGACAAAAAGGGAAGGGGGCTGAGGAGACCAGCATGGATCCCAAGACTCAAGAGACTGTGCTGGAGAGTTCAGCCAAGTCATCCAAGGTAGATGACTCTGTATTGGTGTGATTCTCCTTTGTAAGACTTGGGTGTTTTTCTTCCTACTCATGCTGTGGGTTGACTTCCATCACCAGCCAGCCTCTGATAGGAAGGATCAATTTCTTGGACACTATATCCATATATGACCTAGAGCCATTAATGTGGAAATACTGGGTTCATTCTTGATGATTTTCATGTTATAAATCATAAAATACTTGAGAAGCAACTCCCTTCTTGTTGCCATTTTATCCTTAGACCTCCTGTAGGACCTATCTGTAGGTCCTATCTCTTCCTTGATTTCTTTTCCCATCACTCTGCCGCTTTGATCTCTCCTTCACTGAACCACTGTTGGATTTTGCAATTTCTTTCTCCGTTTGGGGTTTGCAAGATCAGTACTCAGTGTCTTACGGAACATACACATTAGCTTATGTTTATAATCTTTTAATTTAATTTAAATAGGTAATTATCATTACCAATGAGAGAGGGGCATTTTTTTGGTCTGTTCTAAATGCTATAGCCCTAGCCTAGCACCTAGAAGAGTGCTTAGCACATAGTCATTGCTCAATAAGTGTTTGTTGACTGAATGAGTGAATTGAGCACTAACCATATGTCAAGCACTGTTCTAGGTGCTTTACTTAGGTAATTTCACTTAATCTTTACAGCAACATCAGGAGCTGAGTATATGATTATCTCTTTAAATTTGAGCTGTCCAACAGACATATAATGTGAGCCACATATGGAATTTTAAATTTGATAGTAGCCTCATTGAAAAAAATAAAAGGAAACAAGTAAAATTAATTCTATAATATATTTTATTTAACCTAATGTGTTTAAACTATTCTCTTTGCCATGTAATCAATATAAAAATATTAATAAGATGTTTTATTTTTTGTGAGGGGCACTATGTTTTTGAAGTCCAATGGGCATTTTACAGTGATGGTGCATCTCAGTTTAGATTAGCCACATTTCTTGTGCTCAGTAGCCTCTTAAGGCTGGAGGCTTCCATATTGGCTAGAAAGCTCTGAAGCATAGGGTTGCTCATATGTCAAAGTCACCCGGTAGCAGGTGACAGAGCTGGGATTCAAACCCAGGGCATCAGGTTTTAGAACCGTGTTCTTAATCACTGTGCATGTTGCCTTTCAATGAGCTACAATTTAGAGCAAATTTAAGAAGCACCCTAGATATAACCAGGCAACTTATTAATATTTAATGCTTATCAAGTTCCATTCACTATAATCCTAAATGTCTCTGAGGCATGAATAGAAGATAGTTTTCCAATTCCTCCTGAATCTTTTCTGGGAGTCGGCCTCCTCTGGGCTTGTTGCTTGTTTTAGGACATAAGGCCAGCTTGCTGTCAAAGCCCTTTCAAAGGGATGCCTTAGGCATCATCTCTCTCCGTGATAGGTACAAGTGGTAAAAATTGTTCCCTCACTCAACTCAGACTGTTTGAAGGAAGGGAAAGCATGACTTGACTCCCTTGCTGTTTCCAGTACATTATGATCAAACCGAATGCTCTAGTTTGTTAGCTACCAGAATGCGATATACCAGAAATGGAATGGCTTTTAAAAGGGGGAATTTAATAAGTTGTAGGTTTACATGTTCTAAGGCTGTGAAAATGTCCAAATTATAGCAAGGCTATAGAAATGTCCAAATTAAGTCACCAACAAGAAATTACCTTCACTCAAGAAAGGTCGATGAAGTTCAGAGTTTCTCTCTCAACTGGAAAGATACATGGTGAACACAATGAAGTCTGCTCGCTTCCTCTCCAGGCTTCTTGTTTCATGAAACTTCCCTGGGGGCGTTTTCCTTCTTTGTCTCCAGAGGTCTCTGGCTTCATGGCTTTCAGGCTCATGGCTCTGCTGCTCTTTCTCTCACAATCTCTGGCCTTTTCCAAATGCTTCCTCTTTTAAAGGATTCCATTAAACTAATCAAGACCCATCTGGAATGGGTGGAGTAACATCTCCATCTAATCCAAGGTTAACACCCGCAATTCCGTGAGTCGCATCTCAGTGGAGATAATCTAATCAAGTCTCCAACATACAGTGCTGAATAGGGATTAAAAGAAACGATTGCTTCCACAGATTGATTAGGATTAAAACATGGCTTTTTTAGGGTATAAAAATCCTTTCAAACCAACACACTGAAAGAAGAAAATTACACAGTTCCCCACTGTGGATACCTTTTCCATCAGAAAGAAATCTTTTCCTATCACTTTGAACTTCGAGTTGTATCATTTCAGTGTTTAAATTGAATAATTCTTTGGCAACCAATACAACTAAGAATAAGGTTTTTTTTTTTTTTTTTGGATGGAGAATGTTTTTAAAAAGGGAAATGGTATACTTGCTATTTTTTTCTGTTGCAAATTAGTGTGTATAGCTTGCAGATACAAGAATAGTTACCCTTCTCACTGTTAGCACTTGGTCTTTGTTCAATTTTCTATTGTTGTGAGGCAAACAATCCCCAAATTTAGGGACTCAAAACATCCATCTTATTTAGTTCACAATTTTGTGGGTCAGGAATTCTGGAAGGGCTCAACTGTGTGGTTCATCTCTGAATAACAGGGAATCGTTGGTGGCCAGGGAAGGGTTTACTTCCAGGATGGCTTCTTCTTCCACAGGCTTGGTGCCTCAGTGCTTCTTTGCCTTTCTTGCTTTCCACATGGCGTCTCATCCTCCAGGGTCTCTCCAGTGTAGCTTGGGCTTTTCACGGGAGGGTTGTTTCATGGTACCTCCCATTCTTATGCGATGGTATGGCTTCCGAAACGTAGGAAGCAGAAGCTGCCAGGGAAGTAAGGGCTTTATCTGAAATTGGCACAGCATCACTTCTGCTGTATTCTTTTGCTCACGGCAGTCAGGCTCAACCAGGCTCAAAGGGGTAGAGAAATTGATTTCACCTCTTGATTAGGATGTGGCAAGATCACATTGCATAGGAACATGTGGGTTGAGAAATATTGCAGCTGTCTTTGGGAAGTATAACCTGCCAGTTACGTGTCATCTCAAATGGCATCCATTTGTCTCATGTGGTGTTTCAGTTTGCTAAAGCTGCTGGAATATAATAATACCAGAAATGGGTTGGCTTTTACAATGGGGATTTATTAGATTATAAATTTACAGTTCTAAGGCCATGAAAATGCCCTAATTAAGGCATCAATAGGATGGTACCTACTCTGAAGAAAGGCTGCAAGCATCTGGGACATCTCTGTCATATGGGAAGGCATATGGCTGGTGTCTGCTGGTCCTTCTTTCCCAGGTTTCATTCCTTTCAGCTTTTGGTTTCAGTGGCTTTCTCTCTCAGCTCCTCTGGAGGCTATTTCTCTAGACTTTCTGGGCTTTTTCTGTCTTTTACCTTCTCATAAAGGACTCCAGTAAAAGGATTAAGACCCACCTTGAATGAGATAGTTCACATCTCAACTGAAACAATCTAACCAAAAGCTTCCTCTCACAGTAGGTCTGCACCCACAGGAATGGATTAAAAGAACATGGCCTTTTCTGGGGGTACATAACAGCTCCAAAAGCCACATATGGACATATCTTTTCTGCCATTGAGATTATAATCAAGTTTTCTACCTTCTTTTCTGTTGTCTTCTCTATAGGCCAACAGAGTATCAGGTCCATGATAACCCTTTATAATGATTGTTAACCAGCTAATATAGCATCCAAAGATAAAAATCTTGGAATTTTAGAAAAAAGTATAAGTACCTATTTATAACATACAGAAATACTGACTTCAGCCAAATGATTCACTCATGTTGCCCAATACATTTTGTGTTTTCTTTTACTTGCCAGCCCTTACCATTCCTTTTTTTTTGTCTTCCTAAATCATCCTTCAAGAGTTATCTTACAGTCATTCTGCTCCATGACGTCTTCTCAGATTAATTTAGCCTGCTGTGATCTATTCATTAGCTCTAATCTAGTCATTTGTGCTGATTAGGAAGCTAATTTTTTTCAGCTCCAAGCCCACCCATCTATATCCTGTTTTGTGATACTGGAGCAGGCACCTTGCAAACTAAACTTCTCGATTTTTTTAGCTGTCTTTCTATTAGGTTTCACCAATAAGAAATGCTAGAAGAAGACTGGGAGGCAATAGTGGGAAAGAATGGATATACTTGTTCCTGTTCGCTTGCTGTTCTGGTCAGTTGCTTTAGCCATTTCTGAAGTTTCTTATTACCAGCTGACTAGACATGGCACCTCTCCCCTCTAAGGCACTGTTTCCATTTGGGCAACCCTCTCATCAGAAATCTGTGTCCTAGCTCCACCAGTCCACCAGGCAGAGGAGTGCCACCCTTCAGAGGGCTGGGTCTCATTTCCACGAGACCTCCCTTCCAAGTTTCTAGATGTTCTACCCCAACATCTTCCTTTTGTCTCATCAGTCCTAGGAATGGCAGCTCGGTGTAACATCAGTGTTCTCTTTTCATCTTTAGAAACTTCTAATGCCATTTCCTTATGTTAAATTCTCTCTATTGAAATACTTAGTGTGGTCTCTGTTTTTTGGACTGGCCCCTGACTGATGCATCATCTATACAACTAATTTGATAAGTGAGTACTGCCTTGTGATATCTCTTCTATATCTGTCCTGAGCTATTATTTACATCTTTTGTTATTATTTGCCCATAATCTAAACTCCTTGAGATAAGATATTATATCTTATGGTCCCTTGCATTTCATGGAACATTTTGCATTTTGTCTTTTCCTTAGTGAGTGTACCTGGCTCATAGCAAGTGCTTCATAAATGTTCATCACATTTTTGGATGGAATTTGCAATCAGGGATGGCAGGTGTGGGGTCTAAGTCCTTCCAGAATGGACAAGCCAAGGAACTGATTGCTCATAGGGATGGAGATGCTGTCCTCTAGAGACATCATAAATGAGTTGATGGTGAATAGGACACAGTGACATAGTGGTTACCCCAGGGTCATTAGCCTCAAGGTTGACCTTCTGGGTCAGCTGGAACCGTATGAACCAATATTTAAAAATATTGATTCCTTGAAATAATTTTCCCCTCAGGGTGAGACAATTCTGGTAGTGGATTCCTTAGGTTACTGCTGTCACATATTTTATTTGTTCAGGTTAATTTTGGGGGAATCTTACCTTGAGCCTACAACTTTACCCAGCTTGTAAAATTTGAAGTTACTAAAATCAACTAAAATTTATTTAAATTTGGACTACTGATATGGATGTGGAATGACTTTTGCTTTGAAGTTTATGATGTTACCCTTATGTGAATGTAAAGGTTTAGAAAACAATCTTTACAGCTGTATTCAGAAGTCTTTTTTTTCCCAGAAACAATCAAGCTTGTTTATGCTTCAGCATTTTATGGTAATGTGGGCATTATTTTGCTAAATTATATTACTGGTTTCTCTCTTTTCCCTGGAGCAACTCTAAAACTTCCATTTTATCAGATTTAATTTTTCATAATATTGGCTTTTCAGCTTTTTCTAGTCTCTCACATATTTAATGGCGTTGACCTAATAGGTAAGTTCTTCTGGAATCTTGACCAAGCTTTGCTAGCCTGGATGTGAGTTCTGGTAAAATAATGTATTTAATCAGGTGTCAATGTTTGAATAATGGAAATTTCCATGATATGTTTTACTTTCTTTTCTGGTCAAATGTATTAGTTGATCTATGATAATTGGTCACAAGGTAGACTCCATAAGGAAGACCTTTCTTCTTTCATTCTTGTTAATGTCTCTATCCAAATGTATGTGTCATTTGGGAAAGGGTTAATGACCAAAGTAGCATCAATACTAATCACATGTCTAATCGTCTGAAGGTGTGCTTCTCTTCTGAGTATCAGAATAAGCAGAGAAAATAATAATAATAAAAAATCCCAACTTCAATCCATGTGCCTTTCCTTGTTAATACCAAGTACAAATGTAATCATCCATTTCTTGAAATTGACACTATAAAAGATCATGTTTTGTTTGTTTTCATTCTGTTTTAATTACATTTTAACCTGGGGAATTACCATCAGGAAATAAAGCTCATTACAAATTGACATTTTCCCATTTTATGTAGTTGATGACACAATTATCCCAGCACCTCTTCTTTTTCCTAAAACACTGATTCATTTTTTTTGTGATCATAAGTAATTTCTATCTTACAAAAATATTTGTTGCTTTCCGATTTGAGGGTCAAAATAACCTATTTTATTAAAAATTTGGGGCACTTGAACAGTTGTTCATCTATTAGGAATTAGTAGTGTATCCTTGGAGGGAAAAATTAAGACACCAAGGCAAAGTTCATGGACTGTTAAAGTTAAGAAGAGATGCCTTTAGAGCTTTCAAAAGTGTTTGAAAATTAAATGTTTGATTTATAAGGGCTGTGTACATCCAGGGTTCAAATTATTCATGTATCATTTGGAAAATATAAAATGCTTAATGTTCTGACATTATGTGATAATTGCTGTTCTAATATATAGTGTCTACTAAATCTTTCTGGGAGTGGGTGAGGGTGGCAGTGATATACAGCAGCACATGCTCCATGTGAAAGTAAATCATTCTTAAGGCCGAGGAGGGAGTGGAGCATTGAGTGGAACTTAAAGTGATATTACAGTATCTGGCGCTGTTCTAATCAAGAAATATGTAGCAGTGCTAGTGAAAAATGTGCAGAAATATGCACAAAAAAACCACTGAGGGGAAAATGCAGTCGGAGATTTACCAGTGATGCTCTGTGTGAAGTTTCCAGGAATCATGACCATCACTCAGCAGCATGGCCTTTCAAGGTTGATGCCATTTTAATTCTCCCTTTTGAGTTGGTCCCTCTCTGATGACATACATTAGACTCACTACTCTTTGGGATACACTTGTTCATTAATGGTGATGCTTCTTCATTAATGGCTTGGGGTCTAGGTCAACTGGATGAACTTGGCCTCTCTCTCAGCATCAGTTTTTATGTGTAAAATGGGAATAACAGCCATCACTACCTTGTAGGATTTACTCATTTATGAGTAAATGAGATAATGCATGTACAGTCCTTAGCATAGAGCCTGGCACACAGTGGTCACTAAATCTCCCTATTATCATTGTTCACCTTCTGCGATATTTCTCCAAAATTATCTTGATAAAGGGTGAAGAGGTGCAAGGAAAAAGGACTATGGAAAGAAGTAACAGAGGCTAAAAATGGGTTAATTTTATCCCCAAGATGCCAATATATGCAAATAGGACTCTCCAAGTAGTCAGAAGGATCTAAGAGTCTCAATCTAATACATGCAGGAGCTGCTTGGCAAGTTCCAATTCTTCTCCCTGAGTTGTAGAAAGGAGCTCCAGATGTGCTTTTTCTATAATCTGACTTAGATCAGGGAACTTACTTCCTACCCTTGATAATACTGAGCTCAGTGCACAGAGGATGGGAGAATGCCCCTTAGCTACAATTACCATGACTTTTTTCTTTTCTGCAAATCAGAAGTTGGAGAAAAGAAGTGCATTTGGTACATTTCAGTTGAGGAAGATGATGTATGTGTATATGTATTGGGGATGTAAGGATGAAGGGTAGAAGGAGAAAAATTAGGTTAGGTTCTCTATGTCAGTGTTAGGATGGTGAATTCATTAAGCATCCATCAAGAACCAACTTGATGGGGAGTATTTATTCTATTAGTCACTAATACTAGAGAAAACAAAAGGCATGAAAAAAAATCATATGTCTCTTACCCTTAAATGTTCTACCACCTAAAGGCTGGAGGTTCTTAGAGATTCTGTAAGTGAGGACTTCACACACACACACATACATGCATGCACATAAATGCACACTTAGAAACACACAGAATGACCTACCACTACTCACACCCTCTCTGTCTGGATTTCTTTATGCTCATTGCCCCTTTCCTGTCCTTTAAAGTCAGAATTGTTGAAGTCTGATGTCTTGTTGGTCTAGGCTGGTGCTGAGAGACAAAGACCCCAGACTCCAGTGGAGCTAAGGTCAAGGTCAATATCAGATGTTCTAAAATAGTGGTCCTCAAACTTTTTATTCTTAGAACCCATTTACACTCTTGAAAGTTATTGAGGGCTCTAAAGAGTTTTTGTTAATGAGTGTTGTATCTATCAATATTTACTACATTAGAAATTAAAATATTTATTAATTCAATTAGAAATAAGGCTACTAAACTCATTGCTTGGTAATATAAATAATATATTCTTATGAAAAATAATTATGTTTTAAAACAAGAAAATTAGAAGAGTGGCATTATTTTATAGTTTTTCAAATCTCTTTATTGTCTATCTTAATTGAAGAAATCTAGATTCTCAGCTCTTCTGCATTCAGTTTGTTATGGTATCATACATCAAGAAGGCTCTAGAAAGTTGTACTAGACACTTATGAGAGAATGTGGATACAAAAGACAAATAATATCCTGGTATTAATATGAAAATAGTCTTCACCTCACAGACTACCTATGATGAAGCCTAAGAACATACTCCTTAGCTAATTTCAAAGGAAAGAAGAAGAGGGATTTCCATTTCATATCTGGGTATTGTCAGAAAGCTGACATGCAGTGTCACAAACTGGAAGGAGGGCTTTGGCTCTAGAATCAGACAGAACCCTGGCTCTGCCACTTCCTAGTTGTATGACCTCAGGCAAGTTATTTAACCTCTCTATGCCTCAGTTCCTCTTAAAATGAGTCATAGTTGCTGTCTCTGATAGCTGTTGTAAGGCTTAGTGATATAATACATTCAAAGTGTTTAGCAAATAGTAAGCACTCAATGTTAGCTTTTTTGTGTTTTCAGTTATTATCACTACCAAGTGACTAATCCACTATGGACTGCAATTTCCTCATCTGCCAAAGGAGTCTGGTCCAAATGCTTGTGACGGTATTGTCCTGCTCTAACATTCTATGATTTTGTTCTGAAGACTTCCTTTCCCATAATACTAGAGAAGGGAAGTAAGGGAAAGGTATATACAATTCTATTGGTGAGAAAAGCCTTTATTTTTCTGTGGCTTTTGGTAATTTCTCCCCTTATAAATCTATTTTGGTCTTTCAAAGGCCTTAAGAATAAGAGTTGGCGAGGAAATTGCTGTTTCCTTGGGAAAAAAATTAAATTTAGCCCTTTCAGTTGCAACCAATATAGATATCGGAGCAAATAGAAATTTAAAAATTTGTTTCCAGGTCCCATGGTGATTTTACATCAAAGTCATAAGAGGGTCTAAATTTAATTGCAGGGTAAATGAAACTATGTTGAGAGATTTTGCTGACTCCTCAGTTTACAGAAAATATACATAGAGTAGGCAATAGCCTTTTAATGGAAGAGGAAAGTGAGGAGCCCAGATCCATGCAACAGGGATAAAGGAGAAAACACAGGGACTAAAAGATGTATTGAAAAGGCAAGCATTAGACCTATAGTTTGATTGAGGACCCAGATCAACAGAAATCAATAAAAATGCTTTGGTTTATTTTTTCCCCTGTGTTCTGGTTTGCTAGCTACCAGAATGTGATATACCAGAAGCAGAATGGCTTTTAAAAAAGGGAATTTATTAAGTTGCAAGTTTACAGTTGGGAAGTACTGAAAATGTCCAAATTAAAGCAAGTCTGTAGGATTGTCCAAATTAAGGTACCAACAAGAGGTTACCTTCTCTCAAGAAAGGCCAATGAAGTTAAGGGTTTCTCTCTCAACTGGAAAGGTCTATAACAAACATCATGATGTCTTCTAGCTTCCTCTCCAGCTTCCTCTTGCTTCAGAAACTCCCCCAGACACAATCTCCTTTATCTCCAAATCTCGCTGGCTGGTGGACTCTGTAGTTCTCACGTCTCTGCTGCTCTTGTCATTCTCAAGCTTTCTCCAAAATGCTTCCTCTTTTAAAGGATCCCAGTAAATTACTCAAGACCCACCTGGAATGGGTGGAGTCACATCTCCCTCTATTCTAAGGTTGATGCCCACAATTGGGTGAGTCACATCTCCGTGGAGATAACCTAATCAAGTTTCCAACCTATAGTATTGAATATGGATTAGAAGAAACTGTTGCTCCCACAAGACTGATGAGGATTAAAACATGGCTTTCCTAGGGTACATAAATCCTTTCAAACTGGCGCACCCTGTTTTCACTTAAGTACTGCTCTTTAATGCAATGAAGAGTGGGCACAAAGCATAATAGAAAGGAAATAAGACACATACCTTTAGAAGTAATAGGAAATGCAGCACATGTTGCATGCTGCTTAGTGTAAATGCACAGGAGCCTTGTTACAGACCATGCGAACACATGAAGATTTGTGTATAAGGAATTTACTGGAAAGAGATTCTTACAGGAAATATTAGGAGTTTCATAGCTAAAATACTTTTCTTTGCCATGAGCTCTCAAGGACAGTACAATAACAAGAATTGATTTTGGTGCAAAAATGTGCTAGAAATCCAAATCAAAGAGTCTTGTGTTGATAGCAAGAATATTATGACAATAGCAGACACAGTAGAATAATAATTCTTAAATTTTACACTTAGAGGCGACTGTCAGAACAGCAGTAGTAGAATTTATAGATAGAATTTCTTACTTGATATGAAATTATTTTGGTAATTTTGATACTACTGACACTACGAGAGTGATGCATAATGTTGACTTTTCCATTAAAAGGCATTTGATAAAATAATGGAAAGCATGGTGTCTCATAGGGTGAGAAAAAGCTCAGATTGAGCCAGGAAACTGCTTGACAAAGAATGATGTGTTTGTACTCAAAGGGAAAGGATAATAGTTATAATCAGCTGTCTTAAGAATCTTATTTGTGGTGATCATAGGAAAATGAATACTGTTTTTCATCTTTTTCAAAGCAATGTAGATCTGAAGAAGCAGAATCTGATTTGCTGTCATTTGCAACCTGCAATCACTGCCTCTTGACTGTATTCCTCCATGCAACTAGAAGTCATCCACTTGCAATTTGGTTTAGCCTCAAAGCTGTCATCTGTCCAAGTGCCCCATCTATTCCAGAAGGTATGTGCAAAGAGTCCTAATATTGCAGAAGGTCACAAATGCACCCTGTGAGTCCTTCTCCTTTTTACAGTGAGGAAATATGCTCCTGATTCTGGTCTCAAACAGCTCTCTTGAGCTGGAGAATCTCCAGTGCTGGCTGATGACCTCAGAAAGCTGGGAAGTGATTCCATGGTACTGTGGCAGGTATGTGTCCTGATGGTTGTGTCTGGGATTAAGAGCCCAGCCAGGGGCCCATCAAAATGGCCAGGGGAGATGTGTGGCAAGAGAAGCAGGACTAACTTTTCTCTCTGAAAGATTTGCGGGGAGGATGGATTTGTGTTGATGCAATTAGAAGGTGCCAGGCATCTTTCTGGGTATATAGTAGGTGATCGAGAAATGGTTTGATGAAAATCTCAGACAGTATACATCCATGCAATATGTCCCTTTGAAGGTTAATTCAGAGAAGAGGCTTCAAATTGTTTTCTTTCTCTTTTTTTAAATAGACAATCATTTTCAAAAGGAAAATAATGACATTTAAATTCCAATCCTATCTGTCCTTTGTGACAACTGGCACTTCTGTAAAACTCTATAAAGGTGTCTACCTCCTTGAAGCTGGTGAAAACAATAATGAGAGGAGATTTCCAATATTGACTTCAGTAAGGATTTGTGACAATCCCATCTCCTTTTTCTTTTCTTTTTTCTTTGTATGGTGGGGTCACATTTCGTTGTTTTTCCATGTTTTATCCCAGTAGTGCAGCACCATTTGTTGAATTTTCTTTTTTTGTGGGGGAGGGAGAGTGTACAGGCCAGGAATAGAACCTGGGTCTCCCACATGGCAGCTGAGAATTCTACCAATGAACTACCCTCACACCCCCTGTCTCTCACTTTTAATCTTTGAAAAATGGAGTTGCTTCTCTGTGATAGAAATTTCCGATGTTCGGCTAATCCATATGTAGCTCTTTCCACCTTTTCGGTTTGTGGAAAGTTTGCACTTGTACCCCATTTTGCAGTTCAGTGGGGCCATGAGCCCATTATTGGCCAATGGCTGTTGGGCAGAAATGAATGTCATCTCTGACCCAGAGGATTTAATCACTAATGAGTAAACTCTAGCATTGTCATGCCCATGCTGCTGCAACCAGTAGTGATCCAGACTGTGGACGCTCCACAAGCCTGGGTACCAGGGAGAAGATATGTTGCCCAGCTTCCTCTCCCCTCACCTCTACCACCAACAATGAACAATGGACATGCAATGTGAGCAAAAAAGAAAGTTTTGTTTCAAGTCATTAGGATATTGATGGCCATCACTGCATAAAGTGGTTTATTCTGACTGATACATGCATGCAGCTTGATTCTTCAACCAGAATTACATTATTTGTTTTTAAACCCATTTCAGCACACAGAACTTATGATTTTTAGAGTGAATAAGAATCACAACTTGCTGCTTTGATTGGCAGATTCCTGGGCCTCACTCCTAGAGTCTGACCTTAGTAGGTCTGATATGGGATCTGGGAATCTGCTTTTTTAAAAAACAGGTCCTCTAGGTGCCTCTTATTCAAAAGGGAGGGCCATATTTCAATAAATCTTGCAAATCTGTAGTGTTCTAGTAAGCTCTGACTTTTAAGTTCTCCTAGTCAGATGTATTTAGACATTAGTAAAAGGTTAAAGGCATTTAGGGAAGGAATAAGTGTAATGAATATGAAGTTCACTGGCTCTGTTTCAAGTGAAGCAGAGATAAGGTGAAGACACAGAATTGGTGATTAATAGATGACCACTTTCTAAATGAGAATTTTAAAGGCTGTAAAATTCTCATTTAGAGAATGGTCTGGAAAACAAGTCAAAATTAAGAAATACCAGATAAGAAAGGAATTTGAAGCCCTCGATCTTGGGGTTTGCCCCTATGAGATTTATTCCTGCAAAGGATAAGCTAAGCCTACTTAAAATGAGGTCTAAGAGACATCCCCAGGGAAACTCTTTTATGCTCAGATGTGGCCTCTCTCTCTAACCCAACCCGGCAGATGAACTCACTGCCCTCCCTCCTACGTGGGACATGACTCCCAGGGGTGTAAATCTCCCTGGCAATGTGGAACAGAAATCCCAGGATAAGCCTGGACTCAGCATCAAGGTAATGAGAAAGCATTCTTAGACAAAAGGGAGAAGAGAGAAATGAGACAAAATAAAGTTTCAGTGGCTGAGAGATTTCAAACAAAGTTGATAGATTATCCTGGAGATTGTTCTTATGCATTATATAGATATCCCTTTTTAGTTTATGGTGTACGGGAGTGGCTGGAGGGAAGTACCTGAAACTGTTGGGCTGTGTTCTAGCAGCCTTGATTCTTTTTTTCCCTCTATTATTTATTTATTTTTAATCCATATATTTTACTCATCTGTCCAGACCATAGATAAAAGGAGAAGCAGATACAAGATTTTCACAATCACATGGTCACATTGTGAAAGCTATGCCATTATACAATCCTCTTCAAGAAACGTGGCAACTGGACCACAGCTCTACAGTTTCAGACACTTCCTTCTATCCTCTCTAATACACCTTAAATTAAAAAGCGGATATCTATATAATGTGTAAGAATAATCTCCAGGATAACATCTCGACTTTGTTTGAAATCTCTCAGCCACTGACACTTTATTTTGTCTCATTTCTCTCTTCCCCTTTTTGGTCAAGATTTCTCAATCCCTAGATGCTGGGTCCCAGCTCATCCTAGGATTTCTGTCTCACACTGCCAGGGAGGTTTAGAGTCCTGGGAGTCATGTCCCACATAGATAGGGCGAGGGCAGTAAGTTTGCTTGCCATGTTTTAGCCTTGATTCTTGAAGTGATTGTATAAAGCTATAACTTTTACAATGTGACTGTGATTGTGAAAACCATGCGTCGGATGCTCCTTTTATCCAGGGTATGGACAGATGAGTTAAAAAAATAGATAAAAAATAAATAGATAATAAGGGGGACAAAGGGTAAAATAAATTGGGTAGATTGAAATACTACTGGTCAATGAGAGGGAGGAGTAAGGGCTATGGTATGTTTGAGTTTTTTCTTTTTTATTTATTTTTCTGGAGTGATGCAAATGTTCTAAAAGATGATCATGGTGATTAATACACAACTATGTGATGATATTGTGAGCCATTTATTATACACTATGTATAGAATGTATGTGTGTGAGG
Source organism: Myrmecophaga tridactyla (assembly GCA_004026745.1). NCBI lineage: Eukaryota > Metazoa > Chordata > Mammalia > Pilosa > Myrmecophagidae > Myrmecophaga > Myrmecophaga tridactyla. The sequence continues at coordinate 69,248 of PVIY010003287.1, read as the reverse complement.
ATTTGTCAATAAAAATATTAAAAAAAAAGAAATAAAGGGATTTGAAGAAATGAAAGAAGGAAGTGGTGAGACCTTTCCCTAAGAAACAATTTGGGAGGAAGCTGGGAGAAGCAGGAACCAGCAGTCCCCTTGCAGATGCTGTGTGAGGGAGCAGGAGAAATAAGGAGCCCTGTATTTGGCCCTACTTTTAACCTTACTTGTGGGCTGTAGTTTCAACATCTTGACCTGTTATTGCTATTTACAAGGATTACATCCTTCCATGGATCCAACTGAGTCTTGGAAGTTTTTCTACTGATTTTTCAGAAGGAATTTGTACCTTTAAATTTTGAAATAAAAACTGTTGGTTTTTGGTGTTTTTTTTTTGTGAAGATTATGACTTTTGTTTCTTCCATCTGTCTCTGACTATCTATCAGATAGATAGATAGATTGCTTGAGACTTGTGAAGTTAGTTGCATTGTACCAATTCCATGATTCTGCTATGGGTGAGACAATCATTTCCAAACCCTCCCTGATCATCATTGGAGGTAGATGACTACATGTTACTGCCAAAAGCAGCAGTGGAGACAGCAGCCTGTGGCATGGTGTCTTCAGTAGTGTTGTCAGTTTGAACCTTTAGGGTCTACTTGCTTCAGAAATATTTGTCTGTGGAAGAATCAACTTCCTATAGCAGAGCCATCCCATGAGAAATAGAGAGGGGCTTATCAGGGTTAGTAGAGGAAAACAGAGGGTCATGCTAATCTGGGGCTTTAAGTCAAGGAGATGGGCCAGCAAAGCTGAAGTGGTTCTGCCAGCCGGTGTTTGAGATGTCCTTATGTCATTATCTTATGCGCTCAGCCAGCCTGTCTCTCCTAACCCCTAATATCCTCAAGGAAAATTACCTGGAGAGTACCTGTCCCCAAACATTACTGATGTGTTGCTCAGTCTTCTGTTGAGTTTCCCTGGAAGGCTGCCTTTGCTGTTCTTTGTAAACAAATTTTGTTTGTGGATAGATGATAGAAGCAGTAAGTGGCATGATTTGCTTGGGCTCCATACTGAATACTGACTTGGGTTCTTCACCCCTTCTCCCACCTCTATCTACCCCATGTCCTAATTTCATGATATACTTTTAGAGGTCTTTGACTTATGTAATTTAGAGGATGCTTTTTGTTGCAAGAGAGAGAAAGTCCAACTGAACTGGATTATGCAACAACAACAAAAGTAAGTGGAAGTGCACATATATGGGTTGTGTGGGCACGTGTGTGCATGTGTTACATTCCCAAATTGTCCAGGGGTATCTGATTTCAGACATGACTGGATGTCAGTGCTCAAATGATACTGTCAGGAACCTGTCAATCCAGCTTTTTTCTACGTTGGTTCAAGCAGATTCTTCTCAAGAGATGGCAAATATCCTCTGAGTTTACGTTCTTCCAGCTTAGCAAAATCAGTGGGAAGAAAACACTCCTTTCTCAAGAGTTCTGGTACAGTTCTAGGACTTGCTTTGGGTCATATACCATCCTTGAGTCAGTTACTGTGAATCTGGAGGTGGGCTTTGTTAATCGGCCAGGCTTGGTTTTATCCCCCCCCCCAACCCCCGGATATTACCCCCTGAACCATATGAAAGGACACAAGGGAATAGAGTGGTTCCCCAAACCAAAATCCAGATATTCTTACCAGAAAGAGAAGTGATATCTGCGTAGAAGGCAAAACCCAAACTGTCCACTGCAGAAGGTATATTGATATCCACTGGTGAACAGTGAAATTGGAAGTTTGTATTCAAGAAAGGGTGAGGACTAGGGTTACTTCTTTTTCATTCACTTTATCAACTAGACAATATGTGAAATGAAAAATTCTAGTTCTCCAGAGTAACATCCTGTAATTTGGCCTGTTTTAGGAAACACAAGAGAATTTGCCTAAATAGGATTAATGTTGCTTTTATTAGTGTCACACAGTCAAAGCCCTTCAGGATTTCTAGTATAAACTTCTATTTTACTATAATGTCTGATCTTGTCTTTTTGTCAATGAGAGTTATATTGTTACATGCACAGTTTATCACATATTTCATTATTTCATATTTGGTGCACAGCTCTTTGCTGCTTCCTGCAATGAAAGTCACTCATTGGTGTGCTTGTAAATGTGAAGCAAAAGTTCACCTTGACATTGATGAAATTTCACTGGAAATAAAATCTCCACAGGTCCTGTTGCTAAATCCTTTGCATTCAGAGAGGCAGTGAAAGCAGTGGTTAAGCAAGCGGACTCTGGTCAGATTGCAGCCCACCACTGAGCAAGTTACTTAGCCTCTCTGTAAATGGGGATAATAAGAAAACCTCCCTCATAGTATTTTGTGAGGATTAAGTGAATGCATATAAAATACTTAGAGCAGTGTCTGGCACATTATTAGAACCCAATAAATGTCTGCTGTTATTACATGTAAGAAGCAGATGACTTGAATTGTCAGGACCCTTCAGGCTAGTTAAAAGTTCTTTGGCAGTTTTATGTGTCAGATGAAGGTGGGAGCTGGTGACTTGGGATTTGCGTTCTAAATATTTCTTACCCCATTCTTTATAAAACATACACACATACACACGGATGAAATTTTATATGAAGCAAATTCTAATTCCTAAGTAGTTATAGTTATTATGATAAAAGAATAAGCAACTATAAAAATTTTTGAAAAAAGTTTATTCTTCATTATTAATAATAACAAAAAAGTCTTAGGCATTGAAACATATAAACAATTGAAGGAACTGATTAATAAAAATTTGATACCAAACATTGAAAAAACACAAGTATTGTAAACTTCTCCTATACAATTATATAATCTCACTGGGGATAGATGGAGAATAAGGGAGGGTGGAGACTAGGACGGCAGCCTGGGGCCTGCTTAGATCTATGCTGCTATGTTTTCTTCACTCCAGATTCTACTCTTTAGTGTTTCTTATCCTGGCTTTGCAATCTGACTTGACTCCTTAGTTTCCCTTTTCTAGCTTCATGATGCTGAGCTGCCTCTGAGTCTGATTAAGCTGATGTAACCCTTGGCCTGATCTCAAAGTGAGTGCTTCAACCTACTCTCCAGCCCTGTTGAAATAAGGAGCACATTTGATCAATTCGGTAAGCAGGAAAAAATTCCTCCTTTAGTTGTTTAACTGAATCAAGCTTTCAATCCAAGAGAATGGTAGGCCTGGTACTTCCATTAGGACACAAACTTATGTGACCACAAAAACGTTGATTGTGGTGATAAATGCATAGCATATGATGATATTGTATACTTTGTTGTATACTTTGATTGTATACTTTGGATGATTGTATACTTTCATATTTGGTGCACAGCTCTTTGCTGCTTCCTGCAATGAAAGTCACTCGTTGGTGTGCTTGTAAATGTGAAGCAATTGATTGTATGCTTTGTATACATTGATTGTATACTTTGGATGATTACATGGTATGTGAATATAGAATACATATCAATAAAAATAAATAATTACAAAAAGATCAAAGGAGAAGCTGGAGTTATAAAAGAGAAGATAGGATTTAATAAGTAAGTATGACTCCTGAATCATTATACTGATATTTCTTTTAGTCTCCAGTGTCTTGGGGCAGCAAGAAGGAAAAACCTAGAATTGTGGAACTGTAACCCATACCAAACTCTGAAATCTGTTCTATAACTGATTGTTGTGCTGTGCTTTGAAATTTATTGCTTTTTCGTATTTGTTATTTTTCACAATAGAAAAATTTAATTATTAAAAAAAAACGAACTTATGTGATCAATAGACCAAAGAAAATAATGCACTTTAAGAATTCACCTGATATCAACATAGCATCCCAAATAATAGGAGGAGCCTTCAGTTGGTGAGTTCAGTTGAAACATCAAATATCAGCCCACATGATATTTGCTTTTATTTTTTTTTTCTTCCATGGTTTTATGCCTAAAATTGGTGGAATTATCCCAGGAGGATTATTTGATATCTTGGCACCAATGGCAATGTTACTATGAGATCTGTATAAAGCAGAGACAACCCAAAGATTTGTTAAAATAAAACACAATTATCAATGAGTCTCTAATTCCTTATGTTGAAAAGTGATTCATAATGTAGAGCAAAATTTAAAGAACTGTCTAATATAATAGGCTTCAATTGTTATCGACTCTCTCTAATTTTACCCTATTTCCCCAATTCTGCTTTGGGAACCTTTTCAAAAATCAGTTGACCATAGATTTGGTGGTCTATTTCTGCACCCTCATTTGATTTCATTGGTCAATGCTTCTATCTTTGTGCCAGTATCATGCTATTTTGACCACTGTGGCTTTATAATAAGTTTTTAAATCAAGAAGTGTTAATCCTCCCACATCATTCTTTTTTAGGATGCTTTTAGCTATTTGGGGTCTTTTTCTCTTCCAGAAGAATTTGGTAACTAGCTTTTCCTAGTCTTCAAAATAGGTTGTTGGAGTTTTTATTGGTACTGAGTTGACTCTGTAGATCAATTTGGGTAGAATTGACACTTTAACTATATTTAACCTACCTATCCATGAGCAGGGAATGCCTTTCCACTTATTTAGATCTTCTTTGATTTCTTTTAGCAATGCTATGTAGTTTTCTGTGTACAAGTACTTTTTGTCCCTATTTAAGTTCATTCCTAGGTACTTAATTATTTTAGTTCCTATTTTGAATGGAATTTTTTTCTTTACTGACTCCTCAGGTCATTGTTTGTGTATAGAAATGTTACTGATTTTTGCACAGGATAATTTTATATCCTGCCACCTTGCTGATTTGTTTATTAGCTCAAATAACTTTGTTGTATATTTCTCAGAATTTTCCAAGTATAATATCATGTTATCTGCAAATAATAAGAGTTTTGCTTCTTCCTTTACCATTTGGATACCTTTTATTTCTTTGTCCTGCCTGATTGCTCTAACTAGAACTTCCAGTACAACATTGAATAATAGTGATGATAGAGGGCATCCTTGTCTCATTCCTGATCTCAGGGGGAAAGCTTTCAGTCTCTCTCCATTGAGTATGATGCTTGCTATGGGTTTTTCATATATGCCCTTTATCATATTGAAGTAATTACCTTTGACTCCTATCTTTTGACGTGTTTTTACCAGAAAAAGATGTTGAATTTTGTTGAGTGCTTTTTCAGCATCAATGGGGATGATTATGTGATTTTCCCCTTTCGATTTGTTAATGTGTTGTATAACAGTAATTGATTTTCATGGGTTGAACTATCCTTGCATTCCTGGTATAACCCCCCACTTGGTCATGGTGTATAAATTTTTTAATGTATTGTTGGATAAATTTTGCTAATAATTTGTTGAGAATTTTGGCATCTGCGTTCATTAAGGAGATTGGCCTATAGTTTTCCTTTCTTATAGCATCTGTATCTGGTTTTGGTATTAAAGTGATGTTAGCTTCATAAACTGAGTTAGGTGGTATTCCTTTTCCCTCAATTTTTTTGAAAAGTTTGAACTGGATTGGTATTAGTTCTTCTTGGAATGTTTGATAAAATTTCCTTGTGACGCCATCTGGCCCTAGGCTTTTCTTTATAGGGAGATTTTTGATGACTGACTGAATCTCTTTACTTATGATTGGTTTATTAAGATATATTTTTTCCTGAGTCAGTGTAGCTTGTTTGTGTTTTTCCAGGAATTTGTCCATTTCATCTAAGTTGTCTAGTTTGTTGGTGTATTGTTGTTCATAGTACCCTCTTATGATTTATTTTATTTCTTCAGGGTCTGTGGTAACAACCCCCCTCTCATTTCTGATTTTGTTTATTTGCATCCTCTATCTTTTTTTTTGTCAGCCTTGTTAGCCCATCAATTTTATTGATTTTTCTCAAAGAACCAACTTTTGGTTTTATTGATTCTTTCGATTGTTCTTTTGTTCTCCCATTCATTTAACTCTGTTTTAATCTTTGTTGTTTTTCTTCTTCTATTTGCTTTAGGGTTAGTTTACTATTCTTTCTCAAGTTCCTCCAGGTGAGCAGTTAAAGTCCTCGATTTTTGCTCCTTCTTGTTTTTTAATATAGGCATTTAGGGCCATAAATTTCCCTCTCAGCACAGCTTTTGCTGCATCCCATTAGTTCTGATATGTTGTATTCTCATTTTCATTCATCTCCAGATAGCTACTGATTTTTCTAGCAATTTATTCTTTGACCCACTGTTTGAGCTCCATATATTTGTGAAAGTTCTCATTCTTTAGTGGTTGTTGATGTCTATCTTCATTCCATTGTGATCAGAGAAGGTGCTTTGAATAATTTCAATATTTAAAAATTTATAAAGATCTTTTTTTGTACCCCAGCATATGATCTATCCTGGAGAATGTTCCATGAGCACTAGAGAAGAATGCATATCCTGGTATTTTGAGGTGTGATGACCTACATATGTCTATAGGTCTAATTCATTTATCAAGCTGTTTAACCTCTCCATTTCCTTGTTAATCCTCTCTCTGGTTGTTCTATCTATAGAGAACAGTGGTGTAAAGTCTCCTGCTACAATTGTTGAAATGTCTATAGCTCCCTTCAATTTTGCTAATGTCTGTCTCAGGCATTTTGGAGCTCCTTGACTGCAAGCATAGCATTTATGATTGTTATTTCTTCTTGGTGAATTATCCCTTTTATTAATATTTAGCATCCTTCTTTGTTCTTTAGGATGTCTTTACATTTAAAGTATATTTTGTCCAGTATTAGTATAGCTACTCCTGTTTTCTTTTGGTTACAATTTGCATGGAACGTCTTTTTCCATCCTTTCACTTTCTACCTATTTGTATCATTCTGTCTAAGAGGAGTCTTTTGTAAGTAGCATATATCTGGAATATATTTCTAATCCATTCTGCCAATCTGTATCTTTTAATTGGTAAGTTTAGTCCTTTAATATTCAAAGTTTATTACTGAAAAGGCATTTCTTGAATCCACCATCTTATCCTTTGGATTTTGTTTGTCAGATTTAAATATTCTGTTCCCTCTATCTCTTTTTATTCTTTAAGTTACTCTTACAGGTACTCTTCAATTCAGTACTCTTCTCCAGACTTCCCTCTCCTGTCTTTTTTTTTTCCAACTGGCAGAACTCCCTTTTATATTTCTTGTGGGGCTGGTCTCTTGTTGACAAATTCTTTCAGGATTTGTTTGTCTGTGAACATTTTAATCTCTTCCTCGATTTTGAAGGACAATTTGGCTGAGTACAGAATTCCTGACGGGAAGTCTTTCTCTTTCAGGATCTTAAATATATCATACCACTTCCTTCTTACCTCCATAGTGCCAGTTGAATAGTCTGAACTCAGTCTTATGTGGTTTCCCTTGTATGTAGTAGATTGTTTTTCTCTTGCTGCTTTCAGGATTTTCTGCTTCTCATCAACATTTGACATCCTGTTTAGTATGTGTCTTGGAGAAGACCATTTGGATTTATTCTATTTGGAGTTCTTTGGGCTTCTTTGATTTGCATATTCATGTCCTTTACATGGGTTGGGAAGTTTTCCCCCATTATATCCTCAACTAATCTTCCTAGCCCTTTATTCTTCTCTTCTCCTTCTGGGACACCAGTGATTCTTATATTTGTGCACTTTGTTTTGTCCATTGTTTTTCTGAGATCCAATTCAAAATTTTCCATCTTTTTTGCCATTTACTGTTTTGAGTGTTTGAAATTGGTTGTCCTGTCCTCTAGTTCACTTATTCTTTCTTCTGTCTCTTCAAATCTGCTGCTGTGATTCTCAAGTATATTTTTTATTTGGTCTATAGCATCTTTAATCTCTGTGATATCTGCTGCTATTTTTTTATTTATTCTTTCAAATTCCTCTTTATACTCTTCTAATATCTTTTTCATCTCCTTTATGTTATTAACCATCCCAATTATTTTATTTAATAGAGTTTTATGAATATCTTTGATTAGTTGTTCCTAAGTCTGTGTCTCCTCTGGTGTTTTAATTTGGTCATTTGGCTGGGCTATATCTGTCTGCATCTTGATATGCTTAGAAATCTTCTGTTGTCTTTGTGGCATGTAAATATCTTGTTGTTTTACTCTGTAAGTTGATTTATTTCAGTAGTCTAAAGCTTTGTATTTGTGGGATGGATGTGGAGCAAGATGCAGGGTGCAGGGTGGGGTGGGGCACAACACTGCAGTGATGCATTGTAGCACAGGTATAAGCACAGGTATAAGACACTGTGCTGATGCCTTTGAGCATGGCGTGCATGTCACTGGGTTGCAGAAGTGTGCAGGGGGCTGTGGGTATGTGATGCAGCTCAGGTAGACCTTGGAGTGCAAGAGCAAGGTGCAGCATGGGGGACACAGAGGTGGAGTGTGCCTAGTCCCAGTGTCCCCACCCATGCATTCCCAAGGACTCCAGGCTTCCATTTGGAAAGGGGCACTAGACTGTCTGCACCAGCCAGACAGTCTCTGGTTCTCTGCATCACAATCCTTCAGCTTTTGTAACCACAGCCTCCCACAAGACTCTCCTGGCTCACTTACACCCTGAAATTGCCACCTCACTTGCCTTTCCATCCCTTCTGCAGCTGTTCCTTGGAGCATGGGTGAACTTGACCTATCCTATTCTGCCATCTTCCTGGAATCCTCTATTCCACCATCTTTCCGGAACCCTGGGTCCAGCTCTTTTGCTGTATTTTGTGCTGTCTAACTCAAAAAACCTCAGTTTTATTTTTCCATCGGCCCTGCCCACTGTCTGCTGGGGCAAAAACTCCTAGTACCTTTAATTCTTATTCCAGGTTTATCTGAGCTGGGGTCCTGTTTTCAATAGTCAGAATTTGTTCATTAATTCTGCAAGTGGAGCTTAGCTAAGCTAAGCCCTTGCTGCTAGTAAAATCTGTTTCCTTTCCCCCTGGGGAACCAGCCTGCCATGCCTGTCAGAGAGGGACATGGATCTCCACAGCTTGGGGAACTTACAGTTCCACTGAGTTCTCAGCAGGTCCAGTTTGTCCAGAATGGTGTACACTGTGTGTTCAGTTGCTGATGTAGCCCCAACAGTTTTTCTGTACAGTTCCCGGCTATTTACTAGTTGCTCTGGAGAATGAACTGGAGGATGAACTAAATTCCACACTTCACTAAGCTGCCATCTTGCTCCTGTCTCCTCCCCAATTCTGCTTTAAAATAAAGCCTTCAAAAGTCACTTTTGAGTTTTCTTAATGACAAAACTGATAAATTTGAAATACTGTGAAGCTATTAGAAGCAATGGAGAAGATGTGCACATAGCATTGTAGGCAGATCTTAAAGTCCTGAATGAAAAAATGTAAAAATGAAATGAAAAAAATCCCAATACCATTATGTAGCTAAAAATACATAAATCAAAGCAACAATACACGTTTTGTAACACATTACCATGGTTTCCAATGGGGAAGGAATGAAAACAAAAGAGAAAAAATATCAAGCAAATCCAGAGAGAGGTCTTATAAGAGCAAATGTTGATAATGTATATAATGCTGAGAACTCATAAAAATGAAAAAAAATTTTAATGTAGGAAATACTTACCATAAAATGGTAAATAAAATCACATTCATTAATTCCATTTTGCTACTAAATGATAATCACTGTTCATAGTTTTGGCTATTCATTTACAATCGTCTTTTTTTTTAAGGGAAAAAATCTTGACTGCTTTCTATTTGATTTTCTGAGAGACAGAAATATATGGACTTATTCATAGCAACTTGAATTTTGTGAGCCTGTGGAGCCAACTCATATTCCTTTATTCAGTTGTATGTTTTCACTTCTTCCTCATTTACCTTTGTTCTTTCTGCTTGTAGAATATAAAATAAAGTGTCCAGGGGGCAATTGGATATATGGTCCAGATCTTAAGGGTGGGGACTGAGTGAAGATAAAGATATGGTAGAGGTACACTTTTAAAGCCATTCATTTAGCAAATAATTCTTAAACACTGGATTGGTTAATTAATGCAACTTATTAATTAAACAGTTATTTGTTGAGAGGCAAATATATGCCAAGCTCTGTATTAGAAGAGGGCACTGAGTGGATTAACAAACCTGTAATTGGCTGATTCTCTGTGAGTATTTACTGTGTGCTTGCTATGTGCATAGCCTGGTAACTTATTTAATCATTTATAAGGTAAAAGTCTTTGGAGGTAAAGTGAATACAAAGCAAGTCTTCCCACTAGGAGAGAGGCTTTCCTGGTGGAAGAGTTGCCTTCTGAGCTCTAAATAGTTCAGTCTCACACAGGTGGGCCAAAAGAATACCCCTGTGGTGGCCAAATGGAATTCTACCTGTGCTTAAGCTGTGAAGAAAAAATTAGATTAGTACAAATTAAACTGTACAAAAGACTGTGAAGTAATGTTTAAAGCTACTTATGGACATTTTCAAGTATTTTTGAGCACCTTTCAAGTACCTTGAATACAGCTTAGAAGTATGTATTACATGGAAATACCTGACTTTTCATTCAAGCACAAGAGACAGGAGAGAAGGGCTTTAGCCTGTAGGTTCTCCTAATCAAGGGAATGGAGTATATACGTACATATATACATTTATATATATATATATATAAATCAAGGAGAAGGGGATACATATATCTGTTTATACATATAAGCAGATAAGTAGAAAAGAATGTAAGAATGTAGTAGGACATATTCAAAGTCTATATGAATACAGAAAAAAGAATTTTGCTGCATTAATAAGTGTAAAGTCTTCATATTTACTCATTAAAGAAGTTTCCAGAAAGACCTCCACTGTATTTCTCAGCCATTCCAGTGTTTCAACAAATACCCATATACTGAGGGCTTCTAATTCCCTTTAAAGGGGGTAAGAACTTGATTTCTACTTCTAGAGGGGACATCTCATCAGGGGTGTCTTACAAGTACTTAGTAGTCTTTTTCTGTTCAATTTATACATTTAAAAATAAAATATATGAATTTTATTCTATCTAAAAGTTAAATGATTCACCATTTGATCAAATTCTAATGGAATTTCCTTCCTTAAAACAAATCTCAGATTTTCCATTTCCAAAGGTCCTTGAAATTTTTTTTGTATTTGTATGATGCTTAGAAAATATAGATAAAATAAAGAGAAGTAATTTTCAGCTCACTTTGCAATCAGCATATTTTAAAAGTTTAATCAAATGGGAAACATTATTCATATATGATATTTAGAATTTCAGCTAAAAGATTAGTATAAATTTCATACGATTTTGGATGATCACTCTTAATATTCTGGAAAGATTTTGCTAGAGTAAATATGTCGCTATTTTAAATGCTGACGAGAGTGCTTGATCATAAAGAAAATAATCTGACTCCATGATTCTCAAGTTAGATTTAAAATTTCAATCTTATCCTTAATTTATTTTAGTCACTGAACATTCATTTTGTTCATCCATTTAATAATTGATTTTGGATAGCATTATGCTTCCAGAGAGACCAAACCAGAGCAAAAAGTCAGATTCTTCCAGTGCACAAGTGCTTTCCTATGAATATATTAGATGTTGAGAATCTATACAAATGCCTTCTATAAGGCTGATTATTATTCATAGATGATGATAAAAATGATGATGACTAACAGTTATGGGTTTTTTATAGTTTGCAAAGCACGTTTTCATACACTATCCCATTTATATTCATAGTAGCCCTACAAAATAGGCATAATTACCATCATCCCACTTTACAAATGAGGAGATGAGGGCAGGGAGAGTTTATGTGACTTGCCCAAGGTCACTGGGCAAGACAGGATCCAGTCAACCCTTTCCATCAATCCCCACATCTCCCATCTCTCTTGATACACGACTTTGCTTTTCTATTCAGGACAGACATGAAAACAGTCACTTATAATAGCTTCCAAACATGTCTCACATGATGTACTGGTTTGAATCTGTTGTGTACCCCAGAAAAACAAAGTTCTTTAATCTTCATTTAATATTGCTGGATGGAAGCTTTTGATTGTGTCCATGGAGATGTGACCCACCTAACTGTGAGTGGCAACTTTTGATTAGATAGTTTCCATGGAGATGTGTCCCCACCCATTCAAGGTGGGGTTGCTTACTGGAGACCTTTAAGAGGGAACCATTTTGGAAAGAATCACAAGAGCCCACTCAGCCAGAGACCTGAAATAAGAAAACATTCCCAGGGGAGTTTCATGAAACAAAAAGCCAGAAGAGAAAGCTAGCAGATGTTGCCATGTACCCTTCCAGTTCAGAGAGAAAGCCTGAACTTCATTGTTCTTCTTTGAGTGAAGGTAACCTCTTGTTGGTCCCATAATTTGGACATTTTCATAGCCTTGCCTTAATTTGGACATTTTCTCAGCCTTAGAACTGTAAACTGGCAACTTGATAGATTTTACTTTTTAAAAAAGCCTTTCTGTTTCTGGTATATTGCATTCTGGCAGCTTGCAAACTAGAGCAGATTTTGGTACTGGAGAACTGGGGTGTTGCTGAAGTTTGCAAATACCAAACATATTGAAACAGCTTTTTAAATGGATAAAGGAAAGATTCTGGAAGAGTTGTGAGGAGCTTGATAGAGAAGGCCTAGAATGCTTTGAAAAGACTTAATAAAAATGTGAACTCTAAAGATACCTCTGATGAGGCTTTCAACAGAAATGATGAACATGTTCCAAACTTGAAGGAAGGCATTCTTTGTAGATGGAGAACATAATTTGAGAGTAAAGAACTTGGATATTTAGCAGAAGAAATTTCCAAACTAAATGTGGAGAATGCAGTCTGGATTGCTCCTTCAAGCTTACAGTAAAATGTGACAGGAAGGAGATAAGTTGAGAACTGAACTCTTGGGTACAAAGAAACCAGAAATTGATGTTCTGGAAAACTCTGGGCTTCCAGAAAGGGAGAGCCGAAAGAATAATGATCCACATGAGGATTTAACCAAACATGGAAGCTGTCAGCCATTACAGAAAAAGCCAAGATTGGAGATGGAGTTATCCAGGAAAGACTTGTGGAAAGTCCTTTCATCTGACGGGCATGACCTGAGCATTTTGTACAGAAAACCAAGAATGTTGTGAGATCTGTATAAATAGAACCGCTGCTAGTCTGGAGACCAAAATACTCCAAAAATGGGCAAAGTGAAGGTAAAATGTCTTCAGAGGCAGAACAATGGAGGCTAAGGTCTGAAGTCAAGAGAACTTGGACCAGGAGAGCAGACCCACCCAAATACTTGGAAAGGGTGAGTTTGCCCTAAAGGCAGAGAGTGGGCCTTCCATCTCATTACAGTGGAACAGGTGTGCTGCCTCAGGCCTTGGAGAGGGTGGAACACATTCCTTGAGGATTGGGGAGAGCCTGGCTGCCACTACATGGAGGGATTGAGCATGTGCCCCAGAGATGGCAGAGAGCCTGGGTGCAGCCCTGATGCTTCGAGAGGGTGGGGCTGAAAAAAGGTGGTCTTCCCAGTATCCCCCAAGGTTGCATTTGGAGAGAAGTGGGATGCTGCATAGGCCCTTGGCAAGGGTGGAACTGCTGCTTTCTAAGTCCCAAAGACAAATGACACTCAGACTTTGAAATCTAATGGACTTTGCCCTGCAGGTTTTTGAAACTGTTTGGGTTTGGTGACCCCAGTGTTCCTTCCAATTTGTTCCTATGAAAATGAGAGTATTTATCCTATGATTGTCCCTCCTTTGTATGTTGGCAGCAAATAATGTGTTCTGAGTTTTACAGGTCCAGAGCCAGAGGAGAATTTTGCTTTAGGACAGACCATGCCTATAGCTAACTTTGATGAGATTTTGTACTGTTTCTGATTATGAATTATATTTGTATTGTTGCTGAAATGGTTTAAGGCTTTCTGGTATTGTGATGGAATGAATGTATTTTGCATCTGGAAAGAACATGTTTTTAGGGGGTCCAAAGGGTGGGATATGCTGGTTTGAATCTGTTGTGTATCCCAGAAAAGCCAGGTTTTTAAATCCTCATTCAATATTGCTGGGTGGGAGCTTTTTCATTGTGTCCATGGAGATGTGACCTGCCTAACTAGGGGTGACGACTTTTGATTAGATGGTTTCCAATGAGATACATCCTCACCCATTCAAGGTGGGGTTGCTTACTAGAGCCCTTTAAGAGGGAACCATTTTGGAAAGATCCACAAGAGCCCACTCAGCCAGAGACCTTTGAAAATCAAGATGAAAGTGTCCCCGGGGGAGCTTCATGAAACAAGAAGCCGGAAGAGAAAGCTAATAGACATTGCCATGTGCCCTTCCAGCTGAGAGAGAAACCCTGAACTTCACTGGCCTTCTTTTTTTTTGTATGCTGTATGGCGGGGTCACATTTCATTCTTTTTCCGTGTAAGAATCCTGTTATTGCAGCACCGTTTGTTGAATTTTTGGTTTTATTTGTTTGCTTGCTTGTTTGTTTTTTGATTTTGGGAGGCATATGGGACTGGAATAGAACCTAGGTCTCCCGCATGGCAGATGAGAATTCTACCACGGAACTACCCTTGCACCCCCCCCCCCCCCCCATCAACATTCTTTGAGTGAAGGTAATCTTCTGGTGCCTTAATTTGGACATTTTCATAGCCTTGCCTTAATTTGAACACTTTCTTGGCCTTAGAACTGTAAACTCGAACTTAATAAATTCCCCTTTTTAAAGTCATTCTGTTTCTGGTATATTGCCTTCTAGCAGCTTGCACACTAGAACACTTGAAATTATCCCTTATCATTTGTGGGATAATTTATAGAAGGAGTGAATTCTCAATCCACCAACAATTACTTAGTTTCAATATCATGATCAATCCATCCAGGATATATTTATTTCTTTTGCTTTTGCAGCCAATTTAAGACTCTTCCACTACTATCCTTCTCATGAAGATAGCTTCTAAATTACCAGATGCTTTGCAGAGTCAGGGTGTCTGTAGTAGCTGGGAATCACCTGATTTTGGAGTTTCATTTGTCCAGGTTAGCATATGTACATTATCCCATCTGGTACCCAAGCATCATCATCTTTCAAAGCCGGCATCTGCTGGGATGCCTGCGCTCCCAGCTGACCTCTGTAATTGGCTTCCTCTGGCATCTGCTGAAGTGTCTCTCTTGTCCTCCTTGTCCTTTGTCAGATCTGCTGACTTTATTGCCAGGTCTTCATGACTTTTGGCCACATCAGGTAAAGGGCCTTCTCCTTAGAGTTTCTCTGCAAAACTTGCCCTGTCACTGCTATTGGCTTTGCCTTGGGATGGAGATTGGGAGGGTGGAAGTGGAAAGTGTCCAGGGCTCCATTCCAGACCCCAGGAACACTCAACACTGGCTATCTATCTTGCCTCCCCCAAGAGCCTCTGTTCTATTCTCTAATCCAAAGGATTTTTTTTCATCCAAGATTCCCTTGAATGTTCAATCTGTTATTCAAGTATTAATGACTTAATTAATAATTTACTTTTATTCCCATGTCCTAATTTCACACCCTCCTCCTTATCTTTAGATGGCAATTTCAACTTAATTATGTATAAATTTTTGTTTGTATGCCTTCTTAAAATGCGTATTCTTTTGTGTGCATGCATTTAATTTACATGAACTAGCATTATTTGTGTAATAATACATAATATTATTAATAATAATATTACATTTGATATTATCTCTCTGTTTTAGCCTCATAGTAGGTAAGTGCTGATAGGAAGTTGTCATGAGAAATAGATTGTTTTGATTTGCATATGAGCATCTGAAACATTTTCTTTTGGTTTTGCTTATTTGGATAATTTATTCCTTTTGTTGTTGTTGTTAGAGAAGTTATAGATTTACAGAAAATTCATGCATAAAACACAGAGTTCCCACATACCACCATATTAGTTACACCTTGCTTTAATGTGGTACATTTGGTATAATTCATGGAAGAACATTTTTATATTGGTGCTATTCACCTCAAGATACTTCCTAATTTCCCTTGCAATTTCTTCTTTAACCCATAGGTTATACAAGATTACATTGTCTAATTTCTACATATTTGTGAATTTTCCATTTCTCCCTCAGTTTCTAGCTTCACTGTATTGTGGTTGGAAAGGATACACTGTATGATTTCAGTATTTTTAATTTATTGTGACTTGTTTAACATATGGTTTATGTTAAATAATGTCCATGTGCACCAATGAAGAATATTCTGCTGATGTTGGGGGAAGTGTTCTATGTATGTCTGCTAGGTCTAGCTGGTTCAGAGTCTCATTCAGGTCTTCTATTTCATTATTGATCTTTTGTCTAGATGTTCTATCCATTATTGAAAGTGGTATATTGAAATCTCCTACTAGTAATATAGAACCATTCATTTCTCCCTTCAAATCTGTCAATATTTGCTTCATATATTTTGGGCCTCTGCTGTTAGGTGCAAATATATTTATAATTGCTTTGTCTTCTTGTTGAATTAACCCCTTTATTAGTATACAGTGACCCTCTTTATCTCTCAAACAGTTTTTTATTTAAAATCTGTTTTTTTTACTTTATTAGAAAAGTTTTGGGTTTACAGAATAATCTATGCATAAAAAACAGGATTCCCATATGCTACCCTCTTATTAGAACCTTTTTTAAAGTCTATCTGTTATAAAATTATAGCTACTCCAGCTCTCTTTTGGTTACTACTTGCATGGTATATATATATTTTACATCCTTTCATTTTCAACCAACTTATGTTTTTGAATTTCAGGTGAAATTCAAAATTTGTAAACAGCATGTAATTAGGCCATACTTTTTTTTATCCATTCTGCCAATCTCTGCCTTTTGACTAGGGTGTTTAATCTATTTACATTTAAAGTCACTATTGATAATGCCAGACTTTCTTTTGCCATTTTGCTATTTTGTGTCTGTTACACGTTTTTTTATCTCAATTCTTTCATTAATTCCTACTTCCATATTTATTTGTTTTTGTTTTTTTGTATTTTACCATTTTGAGACCTTTATCATTTGTTTCTGAATATATTTTTCATGTTTCTCTTTGTGGTTACTATGGGATTAAAATTTAACATGCTAAATCTATAACTATCATATTTGCTTTGATACCAGCTTACCTTCAATAATGTATATATTCATTGCTCCTAAACTCTTCTGTCCCCAGACCTTTGTTTAGTTGTTAGAAATTATATTTTTGTACATGTGTATCCCAAACATCAATTTATCATACTTTTTATGCGTATGTTTTTTAGCACCTGTAATGAAGAAGAAATGGAGTTACATAACAAACAATACAGTATAATAGTGCTGGCATTTATAAATACCCATATGAATACCTTTACTGGAGGTCTAATTTCTTTATGCCAATCCATCCACTGACTATTGTTCTAGCTTTCAGTCCAAAGAACTTCCAGGAGTATTGCATGTAGGGTAGGTCTAGTGGCGATAAATTCCTCCAGCTTTTTTTTTTTTTTTCATTTGGGAATGCCTTAATCTCTCCCTCGTTTTTGAAAGAAACTCTTGCCAGATATAAAATTCTTTTTTTTCCAGATATAAAATTCTTGATTGACAAATGTTTTCTTTCAGCACATT
Organism: Myrmecophaga tridactyla; assembly: GCA_004026745.1. NCBI lineage: Eukaryota > Metazoa > Chordata > Mammalia > Pilosa > Myrmecophagidae > Myrmecophaga > Myrmecophaga tridactyla. Next base: position 51,895 of record PVIY010003287.1, on the reverse strand, counting down.
AAATATTTCATACCACTACCTTCTTGCCTCCATGGTTTCTGATGAGAAATTGTCACTAATCTTGTTGGGATTCCCTTGTACATAACTCATTGCTTTTTCGTGCAGCTTTCAGAACTCTCTCCTTGTCTTTGGCATTGAATAATTTGATTAATACGTGCCCAGCATGCTTCTTTTAAAATATATCCTGTTTGGGGTTTTGGGTTTCTTGAACATGAGTATTCATATCTTTAGTTAAATTTGAGAAAATTTCTGCCATTATTTCTTCGAATATTCCTTCTTCCCCTTTCTCTCTTTTTTCTTCTTCTGTTATTCTAATATAGTGTATATTGGTATGATTCCTGGTGTCCCACAGAGGTATCTCAGGCTCTGTCCATCCTTTTTTATTCTTTTATCTTTCTGATTCTCAGCGTGCATCATTTCATTTGTCTTGTCTTTGCATTCACTGATTCTTCTGCCATCTACAATCTTTATTAAAACAATCTAGGGAATTTTTCATTTCAATTATAGGTGTTCTTCAACTCCCGTATTTCTCTAGAAAGAGTCCCATATTATTCATTCATTGTTTCCCTTATATCTTTTAGTTCTTTCTCCATGTTTTCTTTTCTCTCCTTGAGCATATTGAGGATCATTATTTTAAAGTCTCTCTCTGGTAAATCCAAAGTCTGGTACTTTTCATTGGTGGATTCTGGATTTTTAGCTTACTCCTTTGGATGGGCCATCATTTCCTTTTTCTTTATCTTGTAATCTTTTTTTTGCTCACAATGTTGGTTTGAAATTGTGATGTACCCCAGAAAAGCTTTGTTCTTCTAATCCTGAATCAATATTGTAGGTGGGACCATTTGATTAGATTATTTCCATGGAGATATAATCCACCTAATTGTGGGTATGACCTTTTGATTAGATGGAACTGGGACTCCATCCATTCAAGGTGGGTCTTAATTAGTTTACTGGAGTCCTTTAAAGGACAAGTGTTTGGGGGACATCTGAGATCAGACATATACCATACACCAGTCTGAAATGGGCTGAAGGGCTGAGATCACAGCAGGAACTGTAAGTAAAGCCCCCCAAACTATGGAGGCTGGTGCCTACTAGCATAGCAGGCTGTTGGAGACACTTCCCTGTGGGAAAAAGAGCAAGGGAAGGTAGCTCAACCAACTGCAATTGTGGCTTTAATTAACACATAGACTGTGAATACAATCTCCAAGCACAGATAAACCCAGAGAAAGCAGGAAAGTAATCCTGAGGTCTCTCCTGGCAGAGAGGAGATGGGACTGACAAAGAAAATAAAAGGAGGCTTTTGGAGTCAGCCAAGCTCAGAGTCCTGGAAAAGAGCTGTGCCCCAGGAAAAGAGGCACAGAAAGCCAGGTACCAACTCTAGCTCTTGAATAGTGAATCTTAGGGGATGTGAATTGGCTCTGAAAAGGAATTTTTATTTTAATTTTTTTCTCTCTCTTTTTTTCTTTTTAGAAAGTACTCTAAGTAGTTCATTAGAGAAATCCTCAGACATTGTTCAATCGTCAGTGATGACACAGGCAAGGGCAGAGTTAAGATAGATCTGAGAGAAAAAAATAACAAGTCTAGTGAAGGAGATAATACCCCAATGGGCGTATCTTCTACCAGAAAAGGGTTCCGGGTCCAGCTCAAGTGGTAGCCCTCCTTCAAAGAATTCAGACACCAAGGGAAGGAAATCAGAAACAGCTTAAATTTGTCTTCCACCTCAGCCTTTTGTCTCAACCATGAGACAACCTGGTAGGCTCCACACCACTTTACACCCATGGAGAGCTGTGGGCTGACAAGTGCAATCTGCTGGGCTAGGTAGGACTAGCACAGAGTCGAGGGGCTCCACAGGAAAGTCAGACATCCTTGTGGGTCTTATCCTCTGGGAAACTCAATACTGATTACACCTTTCTCCAGTGATCTGGACCTGGTTTGGGAAAAATCTGATTGGGGCAGATAAAAAAACAAAGGCTGAAAATTTCTGATCAAATAGAAGGTATGCTAGAGCTTTAGAATAAGTTAAACTGAATGCCAAAGAACAGATAGAGAACAAAGCCAACCAGCAAGAAAACCCTAGGTAAAAGATTGAAAACAGAACAAACTAATCAAGGAAATCAGATACTTAGATACCAGCAAAAAATTATGAGTCATACCAGGAAAAACGAAGATATGGCCCAGTCAATGAAACAAACTGACACTTTAAATGAGATACAAGAGTTGAAACAACTAATTAAAGGTTTCAAACAAGCTTGCTAAATCAATTTAAAAATCCAACCAATGAGTTGAGGGAAGATGTGGCAAAAAATGAAGGATATAAAAAAGACATTAGGACGTTATAAAGAACTCAAAAACAAATGGCAGAACTTATGGGAATGAAAGGCAGAATAAGAGAAATTGAAAATAGCAATGGAGACTTATAACAGCAGATTTGAAGAAGCACAAGAAAGCTTAGTGAACTAGATGTCAGGACATCTGAGATCCTATGCACACAAGAAGAGGTAGGGAGAAGATTGGGAAAATATGAGCAGAGTCTTGGGGAATTGAATGACAGCATGAAGTACATGAATATACATGCTATGAGTGTCCCAGAAAGAGAAGAGAAGGGAAAAGGGGCAGAAAGATTAATGGAGGAAAAAATGCCAGAGACAAAGAGAGAATTCTGAAAGCAGCAATAGAAAAGTGATCCATCACATACAAGGGAATCTCAATAAGACTATGTGTGGATTTCTCAGCAAAACCATGGAGGAGAGAAGGCAGTGATATGATATATTTAAGATACTGAAAAAGAAAAACTTCCAACCAAGAACTCTGTATCCAATAAGGCTGTCCTTCACAAATGAGGGAGGGTTTTAAATATTTTCAGACAGTCACTGAAAGAGTTTGTGAACAAGACACCTGCTCTACAAGAAATACTAAAGGAAACACCACAAGCAGATAGGAAAGGACAGAAGAGACAGGTCTGGAGAAGAGTGTAGAAATGAAGACTATCAGTAAGGGTAAAAAAAAAGAGAGAAAATAAGATACGATATATTAGAATAAAATCATGACACAAGCAACAACGTGGATGAACCTTCAGACCAGTATGTTGAGTGAATTTGGCCAGAAACAAAAGGATAAATACTGTATTATCTTACTAATATAAACTAAAATTAATGAGCTAATTTTGAAAATTAAAGTTGAGAACACAGGTTATCAGGAGATAGAAAAAGGGTAGAGGTTGGGTATTTGATGGTAAAGGAGTACAGAATTTTCAACAGGATTGATTGTAAAGATCCAGAAATGGATAGCACAATGCTATCTGATGGTAGCACAATATTGTAGGTGCGGTGAACAAAGCTGTGTCTAAGTATGATTGAAAGAGGAAGGCAAGGGGTGTGCATGATACCAGAAGGAAAGACAGAAGATAGAGATCAGGACCCTATAACTTAGTGAAACCTAGAGTGGACAATGATGGTGATTAAATGTACAAATATGAGAATGTTTGCACATGAGGTAGAACAAATGAATGTCAAGAGCACAAGGTGATGAAAATGGGTTGGTGTACAGAAAAAATACAATGTATGCAAATTAGGGTCTATATTTAACAGTGACATGGTAATGTGCTTCCATTAAATGTAACAAAGGCAATATACCAAAGCTAAAGGTAAATAAGAGGGAGATATAAGGGAGGGGTATGGGTTCTTACTGTTGTTCGTCCTTTTAATTTCATTCTATTTTTTAATTCTTCATTTTTCCTCTCTTCTTTTTTCTTTGCAGAAGAAATGGAAATGTCCTCATATAGATTGTTTTTGTGAATATTTAACTATGTGATGATACTTGGAATCATTGAGTGTATACTTAGGATGGATTGTATGGTGTGGAATAGCACTGTTTTAAGAATACACGGAAAGATACAAGTGCTGAAGAAAATGTAAAGAGAGAAATATACCTATTCATTGTTGGTAGGAAAGTAAAATGGTATAGCCCCTCTGGAGGGCAGTGTGGTGATTTCCCAAGAGGCCAAGTATACGCTTGCCATATGATCTGACAATCCTGTTATTAAGTATATCATTGGAAGAACTGAAATCAGGGATATGAATGTACATTTGCACATTGGTGTCTACAGTGGCACGTATTCTGGTTTGCAATGGATGGAGGTGGTCTAAGGGTTCATTGACTGATGAACGGAAGGGTAAACTGTGATGTATACATACAGTGAAATATTAAGTGGCTGCAAGAAGGAATAAAGTTGTGAGGCGTGCAACTAGGTGAATGAACCGTGAGGAATGTATGTTGAGTGAAATAAACCAGAAGCAAAAAGCAAATATTATAATGCCTTATTAATATGGACTAACTATATCATACAAAATCTGAGAATTGAATTTGACAACATAGGTTCTCAGGGGAAGGCTTATTGTAAAGGTTCTTAGATTGTAAGCCCTTACAGCAGTCACGTCTATTCCTGTGTTGTAACTGCTATTTCTAAATTCTGAGGTGCTGAGCTCTTTGCATATAACCTGGTCATCTCCTGGAACTTTGGATATCAGTGGTATACCTGAGACTCAGAGTAGAGTTCTGCAGCTCTGAGAGTCACTATCCCATAAGCAACTGTTAAAAAAGCAGAAAAAGAGATCATACTTCAATTAGAGATATGAATGATACTAATCTCATTAGGTCTAAAGAAAATAAGATTAAAGGGTAATGATGATTTTGACTGTGTTTTAAAACTTTGACTTTTATGTGAGACCAAAGAAAGAAATGTTTATTTGGTGCAAAATTTATATTTTTGGTAGCACACTGTATAATTTAACTTGTATGGTCGGTTTATTTGATCACCATAATTACATGGACCCTTGAATAGGAAGCGAGATCTTGTTGATTTGTACAGGTTAGTATGATACCTCAATACGTCCCAGAGTAATCTGGGCAGAAAATAAAACAGTATTTGCAGGATCCTCTGGGGAACTTGGGAAAAATGTGGAAATATTAAACTTCCCCACCTGGGGAATTCCTGATATTCTTGCAAGCATTGGGGACTACCAATTTAAGAGGCCAAGCCCTTGTTCTTGGGGTTTGCCCCTTTGACACTTATACCTGCAAAGGAGATGCTAAGCCTACTTATAGTTCTGCCTAAGGGTCATCCCCAGAGAACCTCTTTTGCTGTTCAGATGTGGGCGTTCTCTCTCAGCCATCATGGCAAGTGAACTCACTGCCCTCCACCCTACGTGGGACATGACTATCAGGGGTGTAAATCTCCCTGGCAATGTAGGACATGACTCCCAGGGATAAGCCTGAACCCGGCATTGTGGAATTAAGAAAGCCTTCTTGACAAAAAGGGGGAAGAGAAATGAAACAAAATAAAGTTTCAGTGACTGAGAGATTTCAAATACTGTCAAGAGGTCTTTCTGGAGGTTACTCTCATGCATTATGTTGATGTCCCTTTTTAATTTTTACTGTATTAGAACAGCTAGAAGGAAATACCGGAAACTGTTGAATGGTAGTACAGTAACTTTTATTATTGAGGATGCTTATATAACTATATAACTTTCATGGGGTGACCATGTGATTGTGAACACCTCGTGACTGACACTCCCTTTATCCAGTGAATGTTCAGATGAGCAAGAAAATAGAGAAAAGTCAATAAACAATAGTGGGGAATAAGGGGTATGGGATGTTTAGGGCATTCTTTTTATTTTTATTTTTTTCTTTTTGGAGCCATGAAAATGTCCAAAAATTGATTGTGGTGATGGATATACAACTACGGGATGATCCTGTGAACCATTGATCATACACTTTGGCTAGTTATATGGCATGTGAATATATATCAATAAAATTGCATAAAAAATTTCCTTTCCTGAGTTTGTCCTAGGTTGGAACAATAGCCACAAGTATCTGAAGTAGTTGATCAAAGATAGAGATCTGAGGTCAGACCACTCATCCCCTGAGTTTGGGGACTAGTTCTTTTTGTTCCATCCTGGCTCCAGTAAGCTTTTGCTGCTGGCCATGAAGCTGGGGGAAAAGGATTGTAGGTGCTGCAAGGAGGGTGAAATTCACCAGTCTAATGCATATTACCAGCCTCTTCCTCCACTCCTCCCTGGACACTGCACACTATTCCCCTAGGCTGTGTATGGAGTTTCAAACAGGGTTGATTCAGACTGTGCCTGCCAGTCCGTTTCTCTGTGGCGTGACTGATTTCCTACTCCACCATCTTTCCACAACCCCTTACTAATTTATTCACTTTTTAAACAGATATCGAGGATTTCATATGAGCTGAACCATGACAGAAAAACAAATGCAATCTCAGCTTTTATTTTTATTTTTTAATTTTTTTACAATCTCAGCTTTTAACTAAAGCTTCCAGTCTTGATGGTTTCAGGTAGTTGGGTGTCATGTTGATACAACCCATGAGAAAAGCTGCATGGCCTCTCAAATCCCATTTCAGAAGGTTTAAGAGAAACCAGGACAGTGTTATCCAGTTAGGTTGAGATGAAGTGCCATTGTTGCAGAATCTGCCGATTCCTTTACTTCAGGGTTCCAGTGCGTCAGCTTGGGTCACAGACACTGCTACTACCAGGTAAGGAAGCCAAATAGTCCCAGAGTGACTCAGCCTACTTCTATGGCTTACGGGATATCACATTATTCCAAGAATTAGCAGGAAATCTTTAAAAAGCACATTGCAGATCAAAATTTTTCACCATGCTCAGGTTGTGAAAATATTAAGCCCCACACTTGAAATCCTTGCACTTCTGGGTTGATTGTATTCTCTTTCTGTTGCTGGGAATGACACTCCAGGGCAACAGGTAAGTGCGGTACTCATTGAGTGCTGTGAGGGGTAGACATTTTGGCTGCAATACTGCAGAAGAGTCAACATATGGTTCTTTGTCTTCTTTAAGGTTAACCTTCAGCACAAGGGTGGACATGCTGAGGATGGCAAATTCCTGTAAAAACAAAACCCATACACACACACACACACACACACACAACTTGGTAAGATTGGGGGATGGAATTGAAACGGGATGATATGTGAGACAAGGTGATGTTGAAGGTAAAAAGAGAGACTAGAACTGCTTCACCTGGTGTCATTCTAGCTTTGACTGATTTGGAAGGAAGTCAGTCCTTTAGTCTTGGGAGGAAATTTTCTTCACTCTTCCTTCTCCTTGCTTTGTAGTTGCTTCCATGCCTCCTGACTCTTTGTATCCCATCCCAACATTCTATGTGCATGTATTCAGGCAATGCTAAGGGACACGGAATAGGCCAAGCCTGGCAAAAATCATATGTATTTCTCCTTTCATTCTTGGAGGTTTCACATTGCTATCTTAGGAAAGGGGAATGCAGAGGCCTTAGTCTATGTGATTTGATTTGCATAAAACTCCATCACTTAGACATTTCTGAGATATTATGTTCTTGTAAAAATAGAGCCTTTATGGTACAGGGTGGCTCCTGCAATAAGATTCTGAATTTCTTGAGAAATTTAATTGTGAGGCCATCTGGTTCAGGGGGTTAATGTCCTTGTCTTGAGATAATTGTATTAACTATACATCAGCAGTGCTCTCCTCCCTGGCTAACTGAGCCATCTCACAATTTCTGAAAATATTTTGCTTTGACCTTTATTCATAATTATGGGAGTAGAGCAATGCAATCGTATCAAGAGAAGTTCACAAGAAAGGTTGAATATAGTATGTTTCTGGTCTAGTTTCTTAACTAGAGCTAGTGAGTCTCTTTTGCTTTTGGTATCCCTGCCCCTCCCAAATGAAATCCTGTAAAAAACTGTATAGGAATGCACATAGCAGAAATGCTACTGATGAAGATAAAATGGTCTCTTCTTTTAAGATATAGAGAAAGGAGTAGGGCTGGGGAAAGGCTGAAGAACTTAAGGGAGGTTTGTAATTCAGGTATTTGAGGAATTTTGACTAAAGGGAAGACAGATGCATGTGTGGAAGTTGGCTGCCATGAAAGAATGAGTCCTGGTAGAGGATTAAGACAAAGGAGAGGAGGTGAAATAGGGGGATGAGGAGGTGGAAGGTGAAAAATGAAAAGACACTTAGGAAGTGAGAGTGAAAATGTAGAGAGGTTGATATGAGAAGCTGAAGCCTAAAACATAAGGGAAGAACCTTAGAACATAATGAATATTTTTGTTCAATGTCTATAATTTGTTGTGGAGGAATGGAGAAATAAAAAGGAGTGAACTTGGGACGAGAATCGGTCATTATTTTCAGAGGAAAATAAGTCATCACCATCACAGTGTAATTATTTATTTTCTATTTGAAACCCTGCAATGGGCCTGGCTGACACGAAAACCAGTGACCTGGAATCTAAAGCTCTTGTATCCATTAGCAATTTTTTCAGTCATCTTAAAGAAAGAAAATACAAAGGGCAAAATGAACATGCTCCAGAATAGCCTGGAACTATGAACCGAATGGGAAACCTAATAAGAAACCTGACCTGTGGAAATGAAAATGCAGGTACCTCATATGCTTTTCTCCAAGAGTTTCACACTTGCCATGAGAAGTGTGAGTGGAGATTGGAGACACTGTTTTGGTAATGTTTCAGAGGTCTGTTCTCTTACCCAATTTCAGAGTTTAATTTCCTTTCAGTCCTCCTCCCCTTCCCTTCTGCTTTGAGTTTTTGTAAAATGTTTTGTAAAATGTTGTCCATAAAGAGGAAGATTTTAGCAATTCCATTTCTAGAATTTTCTCTTATCAAAAAACTCATTCATGCAGGCAAATATGTCTGTACATCCCTGCAGCACTATCTGTAGTAGCAAAGGAGAGGAAACTACGCAAATGTTCATTATCAGGGTAGCATCTACAAGTAAAGGGGACAATATTTAGAAAATTATTACTGTGCCTGTCCCCTATTTCCTTTTGAGTCTGTAAGAGTCTGTGGTTGGTTTGAGAAGCCCATTTGCCTGGGAGCAGAGCATACTCAGGATTTGACATGCGAGTACAATCATGGTGCCTTGAAAGGCAGGCAATTGGCTGCAAAGAGGATTTTCCAAGTATAATTATTTCCCTCCTTCAGTGTAGGAAGGACCCAGAGATGGTACTGGTACCTGACCGCAAAGCCATGGGCATTCTTCCATATCTTTAATGGTAGAAAGAGCATCTATAGGAAAGAAAATGAGAGGAAAACCTGACTCTTTTCTACCCTGAATGATTTGGAGTGGAAGAACGAAAGGAAGGAAGTCAGTGAAAGAAGCTATGTGTGACCTAGTTTAGCCTCTTCCTGATTATGGCAGGTGGGGAGCAGAACATTAGGTGAGGGAGGGTAATGCCCAGGGAATGGGGTGCTCTGCTCCCCCTCCCCAGGTAGGATGTGGGAAGAGACCTCTCCTGGGGCTGTACCTTCCCCCATCTACTCTGTCCCCAGCGCCTTGATAGTACAGCTTCAGTTTCTGCATGGTTCTGGCAAACAGGGCACCAAAAAGTGGAGGAGTTTTTGTTTTGTTTTTTAAAGACACCCTTGGTGAAAGCAGAGTTAAGGGCTGGCATTCTTATCTAAAAGAAGCTGAGCTTGCATAACTGACTACTGATATGAAATTCCAGAAGGAAACAGCAAACCATGATATCCTCAATAATGACTCTCAAAGATCTTTACATACAATTCAAAAGATTGTCAAGGGGATATGGATAACATGCCTGCTATCACTTTGGAGGAGGAGAGGGGTACGGTAGTGATGGAAAACAATCAGAGGTTTAGTCGGTTCTTTCTCTAGGTTTGTTGTGAAGTTGTGAGGGGCTCCCCTCCACCCCAAAAAGGCTATGCTTACATGCTTACTGGTCAGGGAATGACAACCACTGCTTAGAAAATTACAGCTTTTTAGGGCATCGCCATTCTAAGTCACTTAAAGTTTACACTTAGAAATAAATGAAAGTTTATCTTCATTTCTTTTCTGAAGTGGGATGGCACTGGCACACAGGCCCAGCAGCAGCTGTTCTCCAAACACCTGTGCCCAGGAGTCTCCCAGAGCTGGGCTCAGGGCCCAAAAAAGAACAAGCAAGAAAAACGAAAATACATGCCGAAGAAAGGCAGAAAACAACCCTGACTCTGAATTAACAAGCTCCAGCAAATTCCACTCCTAACAGGAGAACTTCAGGTCTACTGTGTTTGGGAGTTGATTTTGCTTTTAAGTAAAATCAATTTATTTTATAGAGGGTTTAGAAAAGGACTGCTTTAAAAGCGTTCTCCCCTTCCCTCTCCCGCCTCCTGGGATATTTCTGAGTCTGGTGGTCAATTCTGGCTCCTAATTCCGGTTTTTTGTTTGTTTGTTTGTCTTATTTTAAAATCAAAGTCTGGAAATTGAGGAAAAGCATATTACCTGCCCCTCAATAACCAAAGTTAAAAATAAATTTTACTGTAGACACTTCACTGAAGAGGAGCCTGAGATTCTATTTGCAGATTTCTTATTATGCAGTGCTGTGACCTTGAGCCAGACATTTGACCTCTTCAGCTGCTTCCTCTGTGAAATGGGTGTGGGTTTAGGTGAGCCCACACTAAAGGGCCTTCCTGCTCCAAAGGCCTCTGGATGCTGCCCCTGCCTCTCCTTCCCGAGACCCTCTCATCCCCTGAGGTACCTTTCTCCCTTTCAGACATTCAGTATCTTTGGCTTCCAGCTTGCCCAGACCCCCCTGCCCACCCCACTTCCACCATGCCTCTTTCCCTCCTGCTTTCAGTTTGCTAAGGGAGCCAGAAAGCATTTGAGCTTGGAGGCTCCTGAAAGCTTTAGCGCTGACCTATTTCAATTCGTGCAAGTGCAATCTCCTTCGTTGCCCTCCTTACCAAGTGTAGCCCTCTAGTTCTTTGGCTCGTTACTTGATTAATGCCCACCTCCCTCGCAGACAGTATGCCCCCAAGGGCTGACACCATGGCTCTTGTTTGCCTTGAATCTGCAGTACCCACCCACTGCCCATGGTGTCCTGTACACAGTAATTACCCAGTACACAGTTGTTGAATGAGTGAATGAATGAATGAATGAATGAATGAACGAGCACGTCCTTTGGGGACAGTACATTTTAAATCACATCTAACAGGCAGCTTAAGGCTGACCTTGCTGGTATCCTTGTTGGTTTAGGTAGCCCTGTCTTCCTGTGTGTCTAAAATAGACTTTAGTCCCCTGCAATGCTACCTTGGAATCAGCCATCCTTTCATCCTGCCTCATATTTCTCCCCAACACCTTCACTACCTTGCTGTAGTATTGTCTGTCTGTTCGAGTAGAATGTAAGCGTCATGAGGGCAGGAAGTTTTGCGTTATTCAAGGCTGTAGCCCCAGCAACTAGAACAATACCAGCACATGGTAAGTTCATCACAAACTGACTGAATGAATAAATAAATGACTTAATACTTCTTGTGGTTTATTAAAATGATATTGACCTTTTACAGTTTGACATCAATTGGATCCCATCGCCTCGCTGTGCCCCAGGTTATCACCGGGCGATACTGTCCTGTGTGCTCACGAGAATATATTGGCTCCTCATATTTTTGTGATTTCCTCCAGGAAGCCCAAAGCAGAAGCAGGGCTCTTCAGCGACGTGCACCTCAGAACAGATTTTCTTTTCCCTCATTTGCTTCACTTATCTTTGCCTTTCTTTTTAATTTTCTGGAGCTCTGAGAAGAAAGGAAACAAGAGACTCGAGCTGAATTTACCAACTCTCATCAATGCAATGCTGCTTCCTCTACCAGGCAGGCAGGCGTGTGCAGTAGCGGGACTTCTCCAGTGGCCAAGAAACATCTGCTCGGACTAACCCTTCTGTCTTTCAGAACACTCAAGGCTGCTGCCTGCCTCGAGCGCAGCACCCAGGGTATCTTCCCTACCTGCTGCTGCAGCTGCCAGTTTGGTGTTGCTTTTCTCATCCTTTTGTGCCTTTGGGTGTATTTTTTTTTTTTTTTTTGCTATTGTCTACAGAACCTCTGGGCTTTCTTATTGTGAAAGCCAGAGAGAAGCTGGATTAACAGATGTTTTGTTTTGCAGTATAGGGGGAATTAATATCTTCCCTGGACAATAAAGAATAATTGCATACTGTTAAATATCTAGCTTGCTTAGTTATACATTTAAAGTGTGTGTTTGTGTGTATGTGTGTGTGTGTGTTGGCGATTGGTAAGTAAAGGATGGGGTTGAGGTCAAGAACAGTGGAACAAGAACAACAACAAAAAAAACAATGGAACATTCGGCATAATTTCTAAGGGAAAAGCTTCCTGGCTTCTAAATGATATTATAAGCACATGTCTTCATGCTTCTAATAAACGTCCGTGCTTGTTTGTGTAGTAGACACCTTAGCTTGAATTTAACCCAAAGTGCTGAGTGATTAACACATGCTACCTCCTAAAAGTGTGATAAAAACTCTTAACATTTTGAAAAATCAGAGAGACTAGATTAAGGAACCCGAAAATGCTTATGTTGTAAACGTTTATCTGTACTGAGTTTGACTGAGCTAGAGGTCACTCACTCTCTGCTCTTGATTTTATTCTGGCCTCTAGTTCTGGCTCTAAAGTCAGATTTGGTTTAGAGAGACATTCCCCTTAGAAAGCAGAGTTTATTTTCATGAATATTTGACTTTCTTATGACGGGTTTTTGTTCTTAAGAACAAATTGAATGTTGAGAGCAATTCCTTCCTCACTAATAGGAGGCGGTTTGTTGAAAAGGCCATTATTCCTGCATACAGGAACGCCTAAAAGAAACCCTGTTGTTTAACCTATTTCCACACTTGCTTTGTATTGAAATCGTGTCCTACAAATTATTCCTACCAAGAGTGTGCTGTTTCATATGACTTTATTGTTAGCCTTCCCCTTCCGATTTCTTCTATAGCTAATTTAGTAAAACTGCATTTATATCAGTCCCTGATGAGAGGACCTGGAGTTCACATTTTTGCTTTTAATAGACACATTAGTCTTCCCACATGGTGAGATTTTATAAATGGCTTCTTATTCTTTTCTTGGGAGGTAGCTATCATATAGCACTCAGTGCATTTCTGGTCTTACCTTAGGGAATTTACAGGGATTGCCATTGCTTTGGCTTCAGCTGAAACATAGGATGTTTTAAATTGGATCTTGTATTTGTGTTCAGGATTGATAAAACTCTTTGTGTACATTTTAACAAGAGTCTTATAAAGGTCATGCATGCTGAACTAATTTGAATAACCTTAATATTACTTTAATATTTGCTGTGTGCAAGTTGATTTCTCCCCACCCCCAGTAGGGAGGGAAATCGGGGTAAAAGAGCAGGAATGAGGTAAGACTATTGATAGTGTTATTTGCATGTTGGCATTGGGGTATAAAGGTTATGAGAGGCCACAAACATAACACGATGTAATTCATGTCCATGTTAGAAAACAAATAATACAAATCAACAAAAATAAGAAAAAAAGATCATCTATAATTCAACCATCCAGGGATAGCTACTGTTAAAATTTTGGATGTAACCTTTTATATATTTTTTTGTTTGTATTTGTTGTTTATTTTTTAAAACACAAAAAAGGGAGGTCTTCTGATTAATGAGTAAAGGATGTTCAATTAAAAAGCTATTTTCTCTATCAGCTGCTTCATAAATAACCCTAGCTTTGGGCCTCATAATATAGATAGTGTTTACAAAAAGAAGTTGAACAGGTCATCAGCTCCTAAAGTGACTGTTCTGGGATGAGTTGGCACAATACCTGGAAGCCCCAGGGAGCCTTCAGAAGACAAAATATTATCATGCCAAAGGTGTCTTAGCAAAGTCTTTAGTTAAAACAAAACAAGCAAACAAAACCTGATGATGCATGTTCAGGAGTCATAGAACAAGACTGGGCATTTATATGAAGATATGCACAAACTGGTTTGGTTGAGGAAAGGGAGATATTACATGGTGTATGCATTTTATATATTTCTTTGCCATTTGCCAAGAATTGTGAAAGGCTGGAGATTTTACCCTACTTGCAAACTAACAAGTTAGCCTGCCACAGTTTTATGATGTTGGCAGAAGACACAAGACACCTGGGTCAGAGACAAAGGGCTTTACTACCTATGGCACAGCAGGAAGCAAGAGCTTCACATTCGTGTAAGTTTCTCTTGTCCGCTAAGTCCCATGGGGATGACATGAAGGGGCCTGTGTGGATGCTGTGCATGCCATGGGTTTATGTCACAGCTGAGGAACCCTGAACTTAGGGAATCTCAATATTTTAAAATGGGCTGCAAGGGGAGACATTATCTTTACTATCCTGGATAGCAAATAACCCTGCCCTTTGGACACTACCTCCATCTTCCCTGGCTGTTCACTATACAAACCTCCTTGAAAGTACATCCTTGAAAAGACAGTCTGAAATAAAAGCTGTCAGTCCTCTGCTCACATGAAGTGCAGAAATGCAAGACTCATAGTGAGTTTTCTCCCAACAAAAGAAAGCACATCTGCCACTACTTGTCAAAAATTATCTCAGCCGTAAATGTGACAAGCTTTTTATTGTTATCCAAAAGGGTGTAGCTAAGTGTAGCATGAAGCTTGAAATCCATTTTTAAAAATATCACTAATTTGTCTCTGGGATGTATTTTCTGTCTCTCTTCTATATGTTTCAGAGCATTGTAGGCTTACCCCTCTCATCATATTGACATGCAGTTAGGCTGTCTCACCTTGTGAACTCAATTCCAGAAATCATTAGAAATGTCTAGAAATTTCTGCTTGAAACCATCAGAAGTGTTTTTGCAAAGGAGTAGGGGGAGCTTGTCTTGGAGAACAGATGGCTAAGGAGTGCAGATATTGTCTAAGGACCACTTAGTGGGAGAAGAGAGAAGAAGTTTTGAACACAGGCTGTGGGCTGGATCATGTTGTCCTCTAGGATGCAACTTTTTATCAGCTCCCTCCCTGTAAGGGACTTGTATCAATGTCCTAATATTAAATTATAATTTAATTTATAATTAGTTTATGTTAAATATGATTTAATTATAATAATTAAATAAAATTAAAGCATTAATAAAATAAAATTAAATGTCTGTTTGGTTAAAATATTGTGCGATACTGAGCCTACAAGGCAAGATTTTCTTGTAAACCGTATAAGCATATAGCATTGGTGGGTGGAGGCTCCTTCTCACTTAAAGGAATTGCTGGCACACAGGAACAGCTACCTGAGTGGTACATGGAATGGAGATATTGGGCAGGATGTCTCTGGTTCCCACAAAATTTACAGTCCTTGCTTTGGAGAATCAGGGTTGCCCCAAGAAGTATCGAGACATTTGAAGACGTGGAGTTTCTTCAGGGGTGTGAAGTGTTTCGTTACTGCCATTTAACCTTCTATTTGCAATAGGTTATCACAGGATTACAACAGAAACAGTCACACTGTACAAAAGGTTAGGACAGGATTTATCACACTGTCTTGTAATTGCTTGTTTACTTGTCTCTCTCCCCTTATTGGTCTGGGAGCTCCTTTGTGTGTGGCGGCATACTATATTACTAAACAAAGATCAGAGAGTATAATCAGAAATGGTGAATATTTTTCCCACAAATAAACTGAAACTCAGAGTTGCTAATGACTTGCTTTTAGCTGACCCAATAGCCACCTTTCTTCAATCCCTATATTAGTTTGGGTTCTCTAGGGAAACAGAATCAACAGGAAATATCTGTAAAATATAAAATTTATAAAAGTGTCTCACATAACCATGGGAACGTAGAGTCCAAAATCCATAGGGCAGGCTGTGAAGCTGATGATTCCAATGGAGGGTCTGGATGAACTCCACAGGAGAGGCTTTGCCAGCTGTAGTAGGAAGAGAAGAGAGCTTGTCTCTTCTGAATCCTCCTTAAAAGGCTTCCAGTGATTAAGCATCACTCATTGCAGAAGACACTCCCCTTGGCTGTTTACAAATGGAATCAGCTGTGGATGTAGCTGACATGATCATGATTTAACTCTATGAAATGTCCTCATAGAAACAGACAGGCCAGCACTTGCCCAACTAGATAAACAGGTACCACCACCTGGCCAAGTTGACACATGAACCTGATCATGACAATCCCCATTTTTTTAATGGGTGCATTTTAATTCCCTCCCACATTTATATTAGCTTCTGTCTTAATTTTTGACATCTCTTTGGATGTCTACCCAATGAGTGTCTCCTAAAACCCAGGCCTCAACCCCTTTCTTTGTGTCTCTTTACCTACCAACTCTTTGCCCTCAAAAATGATTTCTGCTCCATGCCCTTGAGATGATGGCTCAAATCTAGAATGTTTTTTTTTTTTGCCCTATGAGAACTTTCGCTAAAAAAAATTATTAAAATGTGGTAGTTGCCTTTCAAAGCAGCCATTAGGAGGAACAGTTTATCTAAAGTTTAATAAATACAAACAAACTGAGCAGGTTATTTCCCTTTTGAAAGATAATGAACTGGGTACTAGATCCTTGGCCTGTCACTGAGTTTTTGAGTCTATTTCAGGCCTTGGTTGGTGGGAAATCTGTGATTGGTTCTGTTTAACAGGATACCAGACCATTAAGTCTCAGAGGAGACCTGGGTATTCTACATTTTGGCTTAATCAACTGCTCCAACTTCAAATGGCATCTAATTTAGAGAACAAATACCTTTATAATTGAAGGGGAAAGATATTTCTTGCCTGCACCTTTGTTAGCAGGGTTTGACTCTGCCAGCCCTGGTAAGTTTTAAAACCTGAAGATAAAGCCTATATCTATTAAGAAACTCCATTAAGGCTTCAGTAATTAGGATTAATCTCCATCCTGGGTTTTCAATTAATATAATATATTTGTCTAAGAATATGAATGATGATGTTTCATATTTGATACAGTGAACTTGAGGGATGATGTGGCTTAGGCATAGCATGAGAGGTGTGCTTCCAGGTCTGGGGACATCCATGGGCATGAGTTGCCTTGATGGTAATGGGATCTTTAGAAGTACTTTCAGGTCCCAGTCCTAAGCTTCTTTCCTAATCTTATTCATAATTATACCCATTGGAAGGATTTTCTTAGCCCAGCTATCCGCCATCTGGCAATTGACAAGATGCCATTCCCACTTTCATGCCTTCCTTCACCTAAACCTTCTCCTTCACTTCCATGGATATAATTCCTAACCATCCTTCCATGAGGCCCAGTTAAAGTCTTTATCCTTCATAAACAAATCTCTGCTCACTCTATTCTTCAGTGACTGCTCCCTCCTCTCAGTTTCAAAAGCACTTATTTATTGCCTTTACTGCTTCATTCATTCAACAGATATTTGTGTCTGTTATTTCCAGGGAATAAGACAGATGCCAGTCCTGTTTCTATTCTGGCATTTATATTCTAATGGAAATGACAGACCCTAAACAACCAATTATAGAATTAATCATTTAATTATATTGTTATAATTTCCAGAAAAGAGAGAAACTGGACATTGAGGCTACCACTCAATTGGCACTTGCTTGAAACTATCTTTAGTGGAGGAGAGGTTATTTATAAAATGTACGAAATGTTGCACCAGATACTAGGCACATATTATTGCATTCCATTCTGCCAACAACCTTATGCATGAAGTAATGTTGACCCCATTTCTCAGAAGGGGAGGCATGGGCTTGGCAGAGTACAGGAAACTCATAATGGTGGAACTGAAATTTGACTTTGGCCTTCAAAGCCTATGTGCCTAGTTGTTTTTATTGTAGGTAAGTTTTGCAATCCCCTGTATCAGTCACAATTCTCCAGAGAAACAGAACATTAGAACTCAGGAAAAAAACATAGGAAAGAACTAAAAATTCACATTCTATGGTTCTTTAAACAAAAGCATAGGCTAAACATTGATTATTTCAGTCCTAATCATGTCTCCTAAAATTCCTAAGGATCCCTACCAAGAAATAAAAATTACAGAAAAATAAATGAAAGAATTTAATTTGTATGAACTTGCTATACAACTGTAGATAAATATCATTTCTTCATATTAATGGCAGTGGGCCTAACCCTATTGCTGAACAAGAAGTAAAATGCTCATCATCTGGAGATTAATTAATTATGTCATTAGGGTACTATTTAGAGCAGTCAGTGGTCTTTACTTATAAGCATAATCTAGTATATCAAAACAGTATCTATTGAACATCACTTGATGCACTGTTCATATTGCTAATAGGACTAAACTAATTCCTTGGAAAAGATCTGAAGTGGTGTGGTGAGGCTTAACAATGGGGTTTTGAATAGACAAAGTGGTCTTTTCTCAAATTCATTGACTATCTGTTGTTTCTTGTAGTCATCAATCATATTTAATCTTCTTCCAGCTCACCCCAATCTCTTCCTCATTTGCCTCCTTCTTCTGCTCCTTTTTATTCCATACCATTCCTTCTAGTCATCTTCTGTGCTGGGATTCACATACCTAATCTCTCAGTTGACAGTTTAACTTATAAGGGAAGATGATCAGTTTCTATCTTGTCAATAGGTCATAGGGAGGGAAGGGGTATTAAGAGCGGCTACGTTTCTATTCTGTTTTTTAAGCAAAGGGCCTATTGTGGTAAATTACAGAAAAATTGAAATACCTGGATTTCTCTTTCATTACATGACAATTTGATTCTCACAGGTTTAGCTGTGGGAGCAGCGTGAGATCACAAAAGACAAATGTGAGATTGAAAAGAAGATGTAGTAGGCTAGAAGTATGAAGAGCACTGACAATTAAGGTAACTAGATAGGAAAAGCCATGAAAGGAACCCAAGGAGATGTGGGGTCATGGGCACCAAGGGAAGGGAGTATCAGGAATGGTCAACACAGGATCAAGCATTAGGAGCATAGAAATGCCATCACTCAACTAGCCACATGGAAGCCATTGGTGATTTTGCTGAATATAGTCCAGGGATGCAATGGAGAAAAAGACAGAATGTGTTGAGGATGGAAGCAAGTGAAAAAAATGGAGACAGCTGATGTGGCCATCTACTCATTTCTTCCATTCTAAAAAATTGTTTCTGCTTCCTCTCCAACCCTTAGATATTTTAAAAGATGTCTAACAATGGCTGTCAAAGACCCCTGCCAGCAGATGGATGGAGCAGTGTGCTGTGACCGATTTTCCAAGGCCTGGGGAGCGTGTAGATAGAGACTGAGGACAACCTGCTCAACCAATTCTCACCTCAGTTGAGCTTTGTGCTTTAATAGCACCACACTCTGCTAAATTTTTACTTAAATTCTGATCCATAGTTGTGGCTTAAAATGTCATCTAAAAGGGTGATACTGAGATGCAGCATAGTCAAGCATTGTCTACAGACCAGAGGTTGCTTAGGCAGAGCCAAGCAATGGCAAATCCCCAAGTCTAGGCAGCAGGATTTACAAAGCTAGGAGAGGTGGAAGGGTTGACATGTGCTCCTGAATACGTGTCGGGTGAATAGTTTAGGCTGTCTTTCATGGGAAACTACTTGTCCTACTTTTTAAAAATTAAAACTTTTGAACATTAATTGAAAACAGTATACCTTTATTCATATCGAGACACTTTTATTTTGAACCTGAATCTTCACATCTGGAGATCCTGAATCACATCGTGCTATTTTCTAACAGTGACATTTTAGCCTCAGGAGGACATGCTAAATTTTGTGAGCTAGTACAAGGTGTTGCCCTCTTTATCACCTGTAAGGGTTAGCACATTTGTTATAGTTTTTCTTTTGCAAGGATGAATTTTGTCAGCTAACATTTGAGCATATTTCCAAATTTACTTTTAAATTTAGGTGTAACTTACATAAAGCAAAGGACACAAATCTTACGTGAATAGCTGACGATTTGGACATATGTATATACCTGCAGCCACCCAGACCAAGTATATTTCCAGCACTGCAGAAGGCTCCTTATGCTCCCTGTCAATTACTCACTTGCCTTCACCCAACAAAGTATCTGCTCCTCTAATTTTTATCACAACAGATTAATTGTGGCTATATAAATTGAAGGAACTCCATAATACAAAAAAATAATAAGTGACCAGGTTTCCATGTACTTCTTGTTTCTTATTTTCATAGTTTTACTTCTTCTTTAAGTTGTCCGTACTATAGCTTTCTAGTTCCATCACTCTTTCCCCTGCCCAATAACCTGGAAAGCAAAAGGAGAAGGGGCTTATATTAGAGAGAACAGATAGATCCTTCAGTTGTGAAATTTGCCCACCAATTATTCTTTGATGCCTGAAATCACATCAATGAAGTTCCTTCTTTCAATTGAATGGATTGTCTCTGGGTGGCACAGTATCAGGTTATTTGTGCAAAGCATCTTCTTTGGTTTCTCTCTTACAAAGAAGCAAGGCAAAAACAAGTCTTGATAGGGAAAAAGTGAGGGAAAGCTGGATTCTTGGCAAGGGAGGCATGGAAGGAAACTGCTTCAGAACGAAGAAAGAGAAGCTGAGAGTGGAGCTGGACAGTAATGAACTGTGGACTGACCTTCCTCCCAGACAGGTCTCCTTCCTCCCTTTTCTAAGGACACTGCTGCAGGCCCCATCCTCATGATCTTAGCTCCCTGCCTCCCCGAGGCACCAAGCCCCTTCCAGTCTTAGAATTTAGAATGGATTCCCAGGCCCTTGTGAGTTCTCTGATGTATAAGGTCCCTTGCTCAGCTACTCAGGGTTTGTAATGACTCACTGTCACTAACGATGAGGACTGCAGCTTCTGATTTGTGATCTTTTAAAATTGTATCCATCAGAATGTGATGGGGGAAAGGTGGGAATCCTTGTTTGTGTTGGCAAATGATTTGAGGTGACTCTTGCTCTTCAGGTAACAGGACCTATCATATTTAGAGAGGATGGTTTAGTACAATTTCTGATCCAAGTTTGTCTTTTGGAGTCTGGGAAGAACGTAACTCCCTTTTGTCTCACCATCACTGGGCATTTCAAGAACAGTTCCTCTGTAGTTGTGACTATCCTTGGTTGGGTGGAAGTCTCAGGAGGATTCACAATACATCTCTGCTTATCAGTACCCCCTTATATACATTTCCCTTCACATTTTCATTTAGATGAACATCTTATTAAAATTTAAACTAAAGTAAACTGGGTGGAAAAAAAAGATATACCTCAAAAAGGTATCAGGAAGCCTAGAATTTTGTGTGTGCGAGGGTGTGTTGGTTTAAAAGGATGTATGCCCCCTAGAAAAGCCATGTTTTAATCAAAATCCCATTTCATAAAGATAGAATAATCCCTATTCAATACTGTATGTTTGAAACTATAATCAAATCATCTCCCTGGATGATGTGATTTAGTCAAGAGTGGTTGTTAAACTGGATTAGGGGACGACATGTCTCCACTCATTTGGGTGGGTCTTGATTGGTTTATTGGAATCCTATAAAAAAGGAAACATTTTGGAGAATGGGAGATTCAGAGAGGGCAGAGAAGAACAACATAGCCATGAGGAGCAGAGAGCCCTCAAGCCAGAGACCTTTGGAGAAGGAAAATGCCTCCTGGGGGGCTTCATGAAACAGGAAGCCAGGAGAAGAAGCTAGCAGATGATGCTGTATTCACCATGTGCCCTTCCAGATGAGAGAGGAACCCTGACTGTGTTCACCATGTGCCTTTCCAGATGAGAGAAAAACTCTGACTGTGTTCGCCATGTGCCCTTCCACTTGAGAGAGAAACCCTGAACTTCATTGGCCTTCTTGAACCAAGATATCTTTCCCTGGATGCCTTTCTATAGACTTGTTTTAATTGGAACATTTTCTCAGCCTTAGAACTGTAAACTAGTAACTCATTAAATTCCCCCTTTTAAAAGCCATTCCATTTCTGGTATATTGCATTCTGGTAGCTAGCAAACTAGAACAGAGGGAAAAAGATAATAAGACTTCCTGGCATCCTCCTTGCCTTGACTGAGTGAATATGAGTATATCAGGTCTTGCTTTTTATGGTTATAAATTTATAGTTCCTCAGAGGAAAGACATTACTTTCATCTGGGTTCTTCTATCACACGAGAAGGCACATGGTGACATCTGCTGGTTTTCCCTCCCAGCTTCTGGGTTCAAATGGCTTTCCCTGGGTTGATTCCTTTCTGCATCTCCAAACATCTCATCTGTGTTGGCTCTGAACTCTGAGTTAAGTTGTGATGGGTTGTGGTGAGCTCCTTCTGTCTCTTCTGACTCTCCTTTTAAGCCTCCAGTAATCAAATTAAATGTCACTCATTGCAGAAGGCATTCCCTTTAACCAACTGCAGATGCAATCAGCCATAGATGAATTTCACATGCTGATAATTTTAAGACCACAACCACAGAACAACTGGCACCATCATCTGGCCAAGTTGACCCCTGAACCTACCTGCTATTAATTTATTTAGTTGAAAATATTATTAAAATTAAAACCAAAAGTAAACTGGAGAGAAAAAAAAGATAAACCTCAGAAAGTTATCAAGAAGCCTAGAGCTCTGGACATGAGAGAAAAAAAAAAAACCAGGCTTCCTGGCATCATCTTTGCCTTGATTGTGTGAATATGAATTTATCAGGGCTTGTTCTTTATGTTCAAGCCCTAACTACTTTTTTGCCACTCATGAAAGTTGCATGTGATGACTTCAATAAAAGCTTTAGTAGTCTTGTGTTTTATAGGGGCAGAAAAGGGTTAGAAACATGATCTCTGGAGTCAGATTGCCTGGATTCAAGGAGATGGTCAGAAGGGTCTCCTCAAAGAGCTAACATCTGAATACTGAAAAGGGGGTAACTAAGGGTAGACATAGGAAGAGAACTTCCTAGGTGGAAGGACACAGCAAGTGCAAAGTAGTAAATGCCCATACCATGTTTGAGAAAGAACAGAGAATGTGGAGGTGGATTTTGAGTGAATGGGGAAGAGAGTAGCTGGAAAGGCAGCTTGTGTATCATCTTATAGGCAAGGATAGGGAGTTGGATTTTATTCTAAGTGCAATAAAAATCCTAGAGAACTTTTTATTGCTTTAAAAATTTTTACACACAAACATTTTGCCTTTTTTCTTCCCCTCCATTCCCAGTGGTAACCTCTAATCTTCTTTCTATCTCCTGTCATCTTTTATAAGTGATGTCATATAAATTTTGTCCTCATATCTTGCTTATTTTTATGAACCTAATTTCAAAGTTCTACATTGCAGCCTATCTCATAATTTCATTGTTTCTTATCCTGGAGAGTTTTAAGCAGGGAGCTGACTTAATTTGATTAAGAATAAATTTAAGCAAGGATTTAAAAGACTTGTACATGGAAAGCTATAAAACACTCCCTAGTAGAGTCATGTCATCAATATGGCAACATAAGGCATACCCTGAAAAAGCCTTCCCAGAAATTGAGCAAATAAAAGGACAAATA
Organism: Myrmecophaga tridactyla; assembly: GCA_004026745.1. Lineage (NCBI taxonomy): Eukaryota > Metazoa > Chordata > Mammalia > Pilosa > Myrmecophagidae > Myrmecophaga > Myrmecophaga tridactyla. Next base: position 28,741 of record PVIY010003287.1, on the reverse strand, counting down.
CCACTTGCTTAGAACTCTGGAAGGTAGTAGAGACTGAAGAACAACCCCACAAATGCTGACTTGAAGAAAAAGCAAAATTACATTCTATATGTTGGGCAGTTCCGATTTCCCGCTCCCTAATTTGGTCTCACACAGCTCGGGAGTCACACAGAAGCAGCATGACCTGTGCCACTCCCACTGTGAACTGAGTAGAGTGATCCACAGCAGCAGGTTAGGAGACGTAGTCTCTGTAAGACTCGTTCATGCATTCTCTCAGTTTCTGTTTGTGAATATTTTAAATTCTCCCTCACTTTTGGAAGACGGTTTTGCCAGGTAAAGAATTCTTGACTGGCAGTTTTTCTCTTTCAGTAACCTTAAATATATCACAGCACTGCTTCCTTGCCTCCATAGTTTCTGATGAGAAATTGGCACTTAGTCTTATTGAGGATCCCTTATTTGTGGTGACTTTCTATTCTCTTTCTGCTTTCAGAATTCCCTTAGCTTTGGCCTTTAACATTCTGATTGGTACGTGTCTTGGAGTAGTTCTATTAGGATGTGTTCTTTTTGGAGTACCTTGAGCTTCTTGGACGTGCATATTCATGTCTTTCATAAGAGTTGAGAAGTTTGAGCTACTATTTCCTCAAATATTCTTTCTGCCCACTTTCCCATCTCTTCTCTTTCTGGGACAACCATGATGTGTGTTTGTGTGCTTTTTACTGCCACTCAAATTGCTGAGACATTGCTCAATTTTTTTTTTCTTTTCTCTATCAGTTCTTCTGACTGTTTGATTTTGATTGTCCAGTCTTCTAGTTCACTGATTCTTTCTTCTGCCTGTTCAAATCTGCTCTATATGCCTCTAGTTTGTTTTTAATCTCTACTATTATGACTTTCTTCCACATAATTTCTGTAGTTTCTTCTTATATTTTCAAATTCTTCCTTATGCTCACACATTGTTTTCTTAATATCCTTTATCTCTTTAGCCATATTTTCCTTTATCTCCTTGAATTGATTTAGGAGATTTGTTTGAACATCTTTGATTAGTTGTTCCAAATTCTAAGTCTACTCTGAAGTTGCAGTTTGTTCCTTTGACTGGGCCATATCTCCCTGTTTCTTTGTATGGCCTGTAATTTATTGCTGATGTCTAGGCATCTTATCATCTTGATGGTTAACTCTGAAGGTCTGTTTCTCCCTCTTGTCTAGGGTTTCATTGTTGATTGGCTTTCAGTTAAGGTTCTTCTTTGAAACTTGATGAAATTTCTTCTAGATCTTTAGAATTGCCTATGTTTAGGTGATCAAAATAGGGCCATGGACCCACAAATGGGCACAGACCAGTTCCAAGGGCCCTGGGAAGATGGTCAGGAAAAATACCCAAAAGTCTTATTTTGGGACCCCGGAAACTGTACTTTCTTAATACTCTTCAGCAAGCTATTCAGTGCAGCCCTAAGGAGGGAGTGTGTTTTTTCAGCTTCCTAATGGTGTTGAAACAATGTCTGTAGCAAATCCTGTTGGGCTATGATAGATCCTCAATTCAGAGCTGGCACCCAGTTTTCCCACCTCACTTACTTGAAGCCACACTCAGCACTTAGCCTTGCCCCCTTCAACTCCCCAGGAGGAAGGCCTTATGTCTCTCTCTGTCTGCAACAACCAGCTACAGACTGTACTGTGTTACTTATCTCAAAGTTGGGATATTGGCGCCAGCCACTGTTGTGGCATGATTCACTCACAGTTTCTTTGCTTTAGCTTATCAGTCTCCTCATCCTGCTTTTTCCTGAATGCTGTACAGCACTCCTCTGTCTCCAGGAGCCCCAGAACCATTATTTCAGACAGTTTCTGCCTGCCCAGTAGCTGTTTTTAGAAGATTAGTGTGTCTTGCCACTCCCTACTCCACCATCACTCCTGGAAGTTCTGTCAACTGATTTTGTTTTCATCATATAGTTGCATATTCATCATCATGGTCATTTCTTAGAACATTTGCATCAATTCAGAAAAAGAAATAAAAAGAAGGCAAAAAAATTCATATATACCATACCCCTTACCACTCCCTTTCATTGATCACTAGCATTTCAATCTACTAAATTTATTTTAACATTTTTCCCCCTATTATTTATTTATTTTCAATCTATATGTTTTACTCATCTGTCGATAAGGAGAGATAAAAAGAGCATCAGACACAAGGTTTTCACAATCACACAGTCACATTGCGAAAGCTACATCATTATACAACCATCTTCAAGAAACATGGCTACTGGAACACAGCGCTACACATTCAGGCAGTTCCCTCCAGCCTCTCCATTACACCTTAACTAGAAAGGTGAAATCTATATAATGCCTAAGAATAACCTCCAGGATAACCGCTCGACTCTGTTTGGAATCTCTCAGCCATTGACACTTAATTTGTCTCATTTTGCTCTTCCCCTTTTGGTTGAGAAGGTTTTCTCAATCCCTTGATGCTGAGTTCTAGCTCATTCTAGGATTTCTGTCCCATATTGCCAGGAAGGTCCACACCCCTGGGAGTCATGTCCCACATAGATAAGGGGAGGACAGTGAGTTTGCTTGTTGTGTTGGCTGAAAGAGAGAGGCCACATCTGAGCAACAAAAGGGGTTCTCTGGGGGTGACTCTTATGTCAATTGATTTTTGAAAAAGATGCCAAGTCCACTCAATGGGAGAAAGAAGAGTCTCTTTAAGAAATGGTGCTGGAGAAACTGGATATCCATCTGAAAAAGAATGTAGGTAGACCCCTCCTTATATCACATACAAAAAGAAACTCTAATTGGGCCAAAGATTTAAATATAACAACTAAAACTTGAAAACTCCTAGAAAAAACACAGGGGAACATCTTCAGGACTTTATATTAAGCAACTTGTTCTTAGACTTTCCAACAAAAGTATGAGCAACAAAAGAAAAAAATAGATAAATGGGAACTCATCAAAATTAAAACTTGTCTGTATCAAAGGACATCATCACAAATTTTTTAAAGCACAACTTACAGAATGGGAGAAAATATTTGGAAATCATGTTTCTGATAATGGTTTAACATCCAGAATATATAAGGACCCTACCACTAAACAACAAAAAGACAAACACAGGGGACTTCCAGGAAGGTGGCCAAGAGGACTTCTAGAAAAATGGCTGAATAATGTAGCTCAAGATTAGCCCTGCTCCACGGAAAAGTTAGAGAAGGGTCAGGAGGGCAACTGAGGTGGTGATTCAGGAGTGCGGCTGACCTGGGAGAGCCTTCTGCACTACATAGGGTGGCCCTGGTTGCAGAGGTCAAGGAACTGAGAGACAGAAAGTTGGAGGCTGGGGCGGAAGTATGGAGCCCATGGGAGAGCATGGATGGGAACCTGGCACCAGAAAGTAAGCCAGGCCACATTCCTGGGGCGCACTGCCCTCACCAGAACAGCCCCGTGACCGGCGACTCACCCCACACCTCACGCACCCAAACCCCATCACCTGCTCCCATTCCCTGCACTCCAGGTGCCCCTACTCCACCAGCCCCCAGTGCACGTACTTGCCTCCCACCTCCACCCCAAGTGCAGCCCAACCCACCTCTCCTGCACCCCTCCAGAGCACTACCTCCCCCTCCCTTTTCCCTGCAGGCTGTTGCCAGTGCATAAAGGCTGCGGGCACTAACCTCCATACCTAGGCTACCCCTGCCTCCCTGCCCATAGTGTCGCACAGCCTCACCCACCCCCACCCCCTGACCTCTGTGCATCCATCTACAGCATTCCTAGGCCCACACATGCGCACAGGCCCCCAGTCACGTCATTCAGCTCTGGGAACTGCACTTTACAGCAGTCCTAGAACCACGTATGAACACAGCCCTCAGCCTCACTTCCCAGCTCTGAGAAAGTGCTGACCTATGCAGCCGGGTGACATCTTCCCCCAGTCCATGAAGGCATGATGCCAACCTGCTGCCACAGTCTACCATGTGCACAAAGAGCCCCATGCCTTAGACCAGTGCACACCAGGGTTACACCCCCCAGACCGGTACACCCACACTGCTACATACTCCCTGGTCTCTGGGCACCCGCATTCACAAGCATCGGTGTAACATCCTCAACCTGCACCTACACCTGCCCTAAAACAGATCACTACACTGAGTGCCCCACCTTGTATCCTGCCCCCTGCTGTGCAGCCATCCCACAAACACAAGGCCTTAGATTACTGAAAAAATCAACTCCCAAAGTAAATCAGTCAAGATATTTACATGCCACAAAGACAGCAGAAGATCATTAAGCATATCACAATGCAGACAGATATAGCTCTGCCTAATGATCAAATTAAAACACCAGAGGAGATACAAACGTTGGAATAACTAATCAAAGATGTTCATACAACTCTACTTAATAAAATAAGTGGGATAGCAAATGACACAAAGGAGATCAAGGAGACATAAGAGGACATAAAGAGGAATTTAAAAGAGTAAATAGAAAAATAGCAGATATCACAGAGATAAAGGACTCTGTTGACCAAATAAAAAACATACTAGAGGCACACAACACCAGATTTGAAGAGACAGAAGAAAGAGTAAGTGATATAGGGGACAGGAAAACTGACTTTGAAGACTCAAAACAGCAAATGGCATAAAGGGTGGAAAATTTTGAATTGGGTCTCAGGGACATGATAGACAAAACAAAGCACACAAATATAAGAATTGCTAGTGTCCCAGAAGGAGAAGAGAGGAGTAAAGGGCTAGGAAGATTAGTTGGGGATATAATGGGGGATAACTTCCCAACCCTCATAAAGAACATAAATATACAAGTCAAAGAAGCCCAACAAATTCCAAAGAGAATAAATCCAAACAGGCCTTCCCCAAGGCACATACTAATCAGTCATTCAAATGTTGAAGAGAAGCAGAAAATCCTGAAAGCAGTAAGAGAAAAACAATCTACTACATACGAGGGAAATCAAATAAGACCAAATTCAGACTACTCAACTAGCACCCTGGAGGTGAGAAGGCAGTGGTACGATAAATTCAAGATCCTGAGAAAGAAAGACTTCCAGCCAAGAATTCTGTGCCCAGCCAAATTGTCCTTCCAAACTGAGGGAGAGATTATAGTTTTCACAGACAAAGAAGTCCTGAAAGAATTTGTCAACAAGAGACTGGCCCGACAAGAAATACTAAAAGGAGTTTCGCCAGATGAAAAAAAGGCAGGGGAAGAGGTATGGAGGAAGGCACAGAATTGAAAGGTAATTTAATGAATACAAAGACAATGAGGAAAAAGAATATATAGATCTGACAAGTAAAATAAAAAAGATAAGATGGTGCTATCAAGCAACATGTTTTCAGTAATAACTTTGAATGTTAGCAGACTAAACTTACCAATTAAAACATACAGATTGGCAGAACGGATTATGAAATATAATCCAGCTATATGCTGCTTATAAGAGACTCATCTTACACAAAAAGGTACAAATAGATTGAAAGTGAAAGTGTAGAAAAAGATTTTCCATGCAAGTTGTAAGCAAAAGAAAGCAGGAATAGTTATACTAATATTGGACAAAATAGACTTTAAATGTAAAGACATCCTAAAGGACAAAGAAGGACACTCTATATTAATAAAAGGGACAAGTCACCAAGAAGAAGTAACAATCATAAATGTTTATGCTCACAATCAAGGAGCTCCAAAGTACATGAGACAGATATTGGCAAAACCTAAGGGAACAACAGATGTTTCACAATAATAGTAGGAGTCTTCAAAACACCACTCTCCTCTATAGACAGAACAACCAGACAGAAGATCAACAAGGAAATAGGGAAGTTAAATAACTTGGTAAATGAATTAGATCTGACATACATATATAGGTCATTGCACCCCAAAGCACAAGGATATACATTCTTTTCTAGTGCTCATGGAACATTCTCCAGGATAGATCTTATGCTGGGGCACAAAACAGGTCTTCATAAATTTAAAAACATTAAAATTATTCAAAGCACTTTCTCTGATCTCATTGGGATGAAGCTAAATCTTGATAACTACCACAGAATGAGAACATTCACAAATATATGGAGATTAAATAACACAGTCTTAAACAACCAGTGGGTCAAAGAAGAAATCGCTAGAGAAATCAGTACTATCTGGAGATGAATGAAAATGAGAATACAACTTATCAGAACTTATGGGATGTGGTAAAGGCTGTGCTGACGGAAATTTATTGCCCTAAATGTCTACATTAAAAAACAAGAAAGAGCAAAAATCGAGGACTTAACAGCACACCTGGAGGAAGTTGAGAAAGAACAGCAAACTAACCCCAAAGCAAATAGAAGAAGAGAAATAACAAAGATTAAAGCAAAGATAAATGAATGGGCGAACAAAAGAACAATAGAAAGAATCAATAAAACCAAAAGTTGGTTCTTAGAGAAAATCAATAAAATTGATGGGCCACTAGCAAGACTGACAAAGAAAAAAAGAGAGAGGATGCAAATAAACAAAATCAGAAATGAGAAGGGGTGTGTTACCACAGACCTGGAAGAAATAAAAGAAATCTTAAGAGGATACTATGAACAACTGTACACTAACAAACTAGACAACTTAGATGAAATGGACAAATTCCTGGAGACACACAAACAAGCTACACTGACTCAGGAAGAAATACAAGCTCTGAACAAACCAATCACAAATAAAGAGATTCAATCAGTCATCAAAAATCTTCCTATAAAGAAAAGCCCATGGCCAGATGGCTTCACAGGGGAATTTTATCAAACATTCCAAAAAGAACTAGCACCAATCCTGCTCAAACTTTTTGAAAACATTAAGGAAAAAGGAACTGTACCTAACTAACTTTATGAAGCTAATATCATTCTAATACCAAATTCAGGTAAAGATGTTCTAAGAAAGGAAAACTACAGGCCAATCTTCCTAATGAACATAGATGCAAAAATTCTCAATAAAATATTAGCAAATTGAATCCAACAGTGCATTAAAAGAATTATACACCATGAGCAAGTGGGGTTTATACCAGGAATGCAAATATGGCTCAACATAAGAAAATCAACTGATATAATATAGCATATTAACAAATCAAAAGGGAAAAATCACATGATCATCCAAGTGATGCTGAAAAAGCATTTGACAAAATTCAGCATCCTTTTCTGATAAAAACACTCCAAAAGATAGGAATCAAAGATAAGTACCTCAATATGATAAAGAGAATATATGAAAAACCAATAGCCAGAATTGTACTCAATGGAGAGAGACTGAAAACTTTCCCCCTAAGATCAGGTACAAGACAAGGATGCCCACTGTCACCACTATTATTCAACATTGTGCTAGAAATTCTAGCTAGAGCAATCAGGCAGGACAAAGAAATAAAGGGGATCCAAATTGTAAAGGAAGAAGTAAAACTCTCTTTATTTGCAGATGGTATGATATTATACTTGGAATATCCTGAAAAATCTACAGTAAAGTTACTTGAGCTAATAAATTCAGCAAGGTGGCAGGATATAAAATTGATGTGCAAAAATCAGTAACATTTCTATACACAAGCAATAACCTAGTTGAGGAGTCAGTTAAGGAAAAGATTCCATTCAAAATAGCAACTAAAAGAATCAAGTACTTAGGAATGAACTTAACTAGGGACGTAAAGGACTTGTATACAGAAAACTACATAACGTTGCTAAAAGAAATCAAAGGAGATCTAAACAGGTGGAAAGGCATTCCCGGCTCATGGATAGGAAGGCTAAATATAGTTAAGATGTCAATTCTTCCAAAATTGATCTACAGATTCAACACAGTACCACTCAAAATTCCAACAACCTACCTTGAAGACCTGGAAAAGCTAATTACCAAATTCATCTGGAAGGGAAAGAGACCCCAAATAGCTAAAAGCATCCTAAAAAAGAAGAACAAAGTAGGAGGATTAACACTCCCTGACTCTGAAACCTATTATAAAGCCACAATGGTCAAAACAGCATGGTACTGGCACAAAGATAGAAGCATTGGCCAATGGAATTGAATTGAGAGTGCAAGAAATAGACCACCAAATCTATGGTCAACTGATTTTTTGACAAGGTCCCCAAATTCTCTGAACTGGGACAAAATAGTCGTGCATGGAAGAACTGGATATCAATAGCCAAGAGAATGTAAAAGGACCCCTGTCTTACACCCTACAAAAATTAACTCAAAGTACATCAAACACCTGAATATAAGAAGTAGCACCATAAAGCGTCTAGAAGAAAATGTAGGGAAACATCTTCAAGACCTAGTAATAGGAGGTAGCTTCCTAAACTTTACACCCAAAGCATAAGCAACAAAAGAAGAAATAGATAAATGGGAACTCTTCAAAATCAAATGCTTCTGCACTTCAAAAGACTTTGTCAAAAAGGTGAAGAGGCAGCCATCTATCTCAATGGGAGAAAATATTTGGAAATCACATATAGGACAAAGGTTTGATTTTGCATATATACAAAGAAATCATACAATTCAACTACAAAAGAACAAACAGCCTGACTATAAAATGGGCTAAAGATATGAATAGGCATTTCTCTGAAGATCAAATACATATGGCTCAAAACACATGAAGAGATGCTTATTTTTATTGGCTATAAGGAAAATGCAGATCCAAGACTACAATGAGATACCACCTCACATCTATAAGAATGGCTTCTATTTAACAAACAGGAAACTATAAATGTTGGAGAGGATGTAGAGAATCTGGGACACTTATGCACTGCAGGTGGGAATGTATAATGGTGCAGCCACTACGGAAGACTGTTTGTTGGTTTCTTAGGAAACTAAATATCGAGTTGCCCTATGACCCAGCAATAGCACTGCTTGGTATATACCCAGAAGAGCTGAAAGCAATGACACAAACAGATATTTGCACACCGATGTTCATAGCAGCATTATTCACAATGGCCAAAAGATGGAAACAAACCAAAAGCTCATCAACAGACAAATAGATCAACAAAATGTGGTATATGATGGAATATTATGCAGCAGTAAGACATAATGACGTCTGGAAGCACATGACAAGATGGATGAGCCTTGAGGACATAATGCTGAGTGAAATAAGCCAGACACAAAAGGTTAAATACTCTATGATTCCACTTTTATGACCAGCATAAAGGTATAATCAGAGGCTTATAATACAGAATACAGGGGACTTAGAGATATATAGAAGCTAGAGTGGGTGAACCGTTAACTAATGAGGTTGAACTCCAATGTAAGGGAATAGATAGGATTGAAAGTGGTTCTCTAGCAGGTCTATAAGCAATACTACCATATTGAAGATGAACAAGATTGAAAGGGGTTGTATAGACCTACATGTTCCACTGATTAACACTAGACATACGAATCAGTTCTTGCAAGAATTACTTCAAAGATATGATTCTTGTACAAAGAGTGTTTAAGTTCAGGGTACAGGGGAAAAAACTGCTATTGCATGCTATGAGCTATGTTCAAAAGGAAACCATCAGCACTACCACAGCAACAGCAGTGGTAAAAAATGGAGGGAGGGACAAAAGTTAAGTGGAGGTTCAGATTTCCTATTTGGCGAGGATGTGTTTATTGGTTTTCTTTTTCTTGGTAACGATGAAATTATATAAAATTGAGAATGCTGATGGACTGTGGTCTTTGGGCCTTCCACATGATGCCCAATGAATGTAGGTGGCTAAAGGATGCACTGACTGAAAAGTAGGTGGGCAAATGATGGTGTGTTATTATGAATGAAGGTTATGTTGCTACAAAAAGGAACAAAGTCGTGAGGTATGCAACGATGTGAATGAACATATGGGACACTTGGTGAGACAAAATAAGCCAGAAAAAAAGAACAAGAATGAGGTATGGTCACCTTTAGAAAATGCTTATAAGAAAGCAGGGGCCTAGATTGTAAGCTTTTAGAGCAGACACATTAAGTCTGGAGTGGTGATTATTATTTCTGGATTTTGAGAGGCTGTTTTATATATATAACCTGATACTTAGAGATAAAAATGAAGCTAAACAGTATGGAGTTAAAGCAATTCAGAACATAAGGGTAAGGAAAACAGTGCCTATATTTTAGAACCACACATACTCTTTGAGACCAATGGAAGAAAGGTTTATTTGGTCTGGAACTGAAATTTTCTGTAGTGCATAATCTAATTCAACATTTCTATATAGCTCATTTGAACAATTGAAACACAAGGAACACAGAATAAGAAAGAGGTCCTTTAATCCTGTATAGTTATTATAATGCCTGGACGCATTCTAGAGTATATTAAGCAGACAGAAAGTATTGGCAAAGTCCCCTGAGGGAGGGAAGAAAGAATATGGAACTATTTAAACTTTACCATCAGGGAATCCCCTGATACGTTAAGGACACCCAAATCCATAGGCCATGCCCTCAATCATGAGGCTTACTCTTGTGAAGCTTATGTAGGTAGTGGAGAAGCTTAGATTACCTACAGGCATGCCTAAGAGTTACTTCTGGAGGACCTCTTTTGTTGCCCAGATGTGGTCTCAGTCTCTCTAAGCTCAACTCTGTAAGTGAAATCATTGCCCTCCCCACTACGTGGGACATGACACCCAGGGGTGAAAGTCTCCTTGGTGACATGGGAGATGACTTCCAGGGATGAATCCAGACCTGGCACCATGGGATCAACAATTCCATCCTGACAAAAAGGGGGAAAGGAAGTGTAATTAATAAAGTATCAGTGGCAGAGAGAGTTCAAATAGAGTTAAGAGTTTACTCTGGAGGTTGCTCTTACTCATGATTCAGTTAGACCTTGCTACCTATCATAACCTGCCAACCCTCAACCAGGACCATTCTAGCCAATCCTAAAGAACACCTAGGGCAATATATAAGATTCCACAACAGCTCCACGCACTAGAGTAACTTTTCAGAAGCCTACAACCTCCGGATGGGTCCCTGGTCCAGATGAGTCCTGAAACCTAGTCCAGCCTTTCCAGAACATCAGATAGTTCCATCTCCCTACCCCATATTAGTGACAGACCCTTCCAATATGAAAACTTAAGAATTTCCATAACTGAAACACCCCTGAAACGAGGTATGGAAAGATCAAAGGTGATGGTGGAGTTATACAGAGAAGATAGGATTTAACAAATGAATAAGAATGCTGAATCATTAAATTGATATCTCTCTTAGTCTCCAGTATTTTAGAGCAACTGGAAGTAAAAACCTAAAATTGTGAAATTGTAACCCATGTCAAACTCTGAAATATCTTCTACAACTAATTGTAGTGCTGTGCTTTGAAATTTTTAGCTTTTTTGTATATGTTATTTTTCACAAAAAGAGAAGGAAAAAAGTCAGTTGTGATGATAAAAAAATATTTAAGCCTTCTAGCCTCCTATATTCTGGAGCCGGTAGAAGGAAAAATATGAGAGGATCATATGGCAGCCCATGATAAACTCTGAGTTCTGTCCTGTAGCTACTTGTTGAAGAGTGCTTTGGAAACTACTGCTTTTTTATTTCTTTTCTTTTTATATATGTTATACTATACAATAAAAAAAGTTAAAAAAATATAAATTGGGTAGATGGAAATACAAGCGCTCAATGGAAGGGAGGGGTAAGAGGATGGTACATATTAAAAAAAAAATAACAACCCAGTTAAAAAAAAAATGGACTAAGAACTTGAATAGACACTTCTTTAAAGAAGATATACAAATGGCCAATTAGCATATGGAAAGCTGCTCAATATCGTTAGCCATTAAAGCAATGCAAAAGAAAACCACAATGAGATACTACTTTATACACACTAGAATTGCTACTATTAAAAAGAAAGCAATGCTTAGAAAATAAGCATTGATAAGGATGTAGAGGAATAGGAAACTCATATATTGTTGGTGTGAAGGTAAAATGGTGCAGCCACTATGGAAAACACTTTTCTGGTTCCTCAGAAAGTCAAGCATAGAATTACCATATGATGCAATAATCCTGACTTCTAATTAAATATCCCAAAGAATTGAAAGCAAGACTCAAGCAGATATCTGCACACTGATGTTCATAGACACATTATTCACAATTGCCAAAAGCTAGAAGCCTCTCAAGTGTCCATAAACAAATGAAAATGGATAAACAAAAAGGTGGTATATACATACAAGGGAATGTTATTTAGCTGTAAAAAGAAAGGAAGTTCTGATATATGTGACAAAAATGATGAACCCAGAAGATATCACGTTGAGTGAAATAAGCAACACACAAAAGGACTAATATTGTGTGATTTTATTTATAGGAAATAATTAGAATATGAAAATTTATAGAGCCAGAAATTAAAATATAGGTTACAAGGTGCAGAGGGGGCAGTGGGGAATGGAGCATTTACAATTTGTACAGCGTTTCTGTTTGGGTTGATGAGCATGTTTTGGTAATTGATGGTGATGATGGCAGCACATTATGAATGTAATTCAGACCACTTACTTTTATACTGAAAGTGGTTAAAATGGGAAATATTAGTTTGTATATGTGTTACCAGAATAAATTTTTAAAACACTTCATAGAATCATGTAATACAAAGTGTGAACCCTAATGTAAACTACGGACTATGGCTAATAATATAATAACATCAGTTCATCAATTGTAATGAAATACACCAATGCAAAATGCTAATAATAGGGAAAGCTATGTGCTTGTAGGCATACATGGCAACTCTGTAATTTTGGCATGATATTTCTGTAAACTTACAATGCACTCAAAGCAAACAAATAAGATCACTCTGCCTACTGAATAGTAAGTGGACTGGGGTGGAAGCAGGGAGTTTCATTAAAAGTAAGTCCACCGTAATAGCCCAAGGCAAGAGAAGCTGTTGCCTTGAACCATGGTGACTGTGCTGGAGAAGGATTGAAGAGGGTAAGTTTTGATACATTTTAGATGCGGAGTCCAAAGGGTTGTTCATGGATTGAATGAAGGAGAAGATGGAAAGGGAGGAATCAATAATAACTCCAGCATTTTGACTTAAACAACAATTGAGTGAATACTAAGTTACTTGGAGGGGGAAGACAGAAATTCTTAGCATATGGAGGTGGGAGAATGGTGCATGGAAATGGCAAGTTCTGTTTTAGCCATAGTGCAAGATGTCCATCAGTTATAGTAAACTTCTATGTGGAAATGCCAGGTAGGCAGCTGGTTATAGGATTTGAAGCTCAGTGAAGATACTGGAGCTGATGATAGATATTTTGGAGTCATTGGCATGCAGTTGGTGGCATTCAAAGTCTTGGGAACAGATGTGACCTTTTATTGAGTTGGTGTTGAGGAAGAAAAAGAGAGGACTAAAGTCTGATATCCAACATTTACATGTCAAGCACAAGGGAAAAAATTGGATGAGCTCAGGCAGAGAGATAGACTTGTTATGGATTAAAAGAAAATAATATAAATAAAATGCTGGTGCAGACCTTGGTATGTGGTAACAGTAGCTACAATTACAACCACTATTACTGCCACTGTTTTATAAGAGATTTACAATATATGAAATTTCTCATTTTGCTTTTCCTTCTAGACATTATCTTTGCTCATACAGTGCCAGTATTTCATGCATGTTCCTTAATTTTCTTATTTGCATTCATAGTTGAATACACTGACAACTGACTCTAGTGCAATGAGCTTCCAATTGAGCTTAAAGATTTGCTGTTTTCAGCACACCTAGTGATTCCAAGTTTGCCTTAATTATATTAATTTTATAAGAACTGTTCTTCCAATCACTAGTATCAGCAGTTTCATTTTTACAGTTTAGACTCATTTTATAAAACAGTGAGAACAAAATGCAATAGAGTACTCACGTAATTGCACAAATTGCTGTAGAGAGAGGGTGAATGCCAAAATGGAACTGGCAGTGCCATAGTGTGATAGATTTAAATGTTTATTACTCAGCTGAGGTCAGAAAATATGAATTTAGCATATGAAGGCAGTTTGGGAGGAAGTCTATGTATTATCTACAAATGTGTTTTTTTTTCTGGAAGTCATTATATGAAAGGCAAGCCCCACTTGTATTTGTTCATGCAAGGTGAGCCATCTTCGCCTTCACACACCTCTCTTACCCCTTCATACAAGCCAAGGACCAAGAAATATGGCCCTATTTGTAACCCTGGGGTTCCATTCAGTAATCAATAGCTCAAAATATCATTTAGCTTAATAAGGAGTTAGAGATTGGCTAACAAAAGACATCACAGATGGTAAGCAACAGACTTGAAGGGAGTTGTGCCAGTCACTAATTACTAAGACATATTTGGAGAGAATTGGTACTTAGCCCACAAACAAGAACTTCCATTGCTTCAGGCTTCCTTCCACTTCTGCAAAGTTTGAAGCATGGTTTAAAATCAAATGCTTGACCAGAAACAGCTACAGAAGACAGAGCTTTGTCCCACAGCACCCCTTAAGATTAAGGGGTGAGAACTCTCTGAGGGGGAATTTGAGGCAGACTAGTACAGGGAGAGAGGAGAGAGGGAAAAAAAAACCATGAAGGAACCCTTAAGCAAGAACAGTGTATCAAGATCAGGAGGGCCCATGTACTGGACAGGCAACCTGCCTGGAGGCTTCCCACTTACTGGAAATGCCCAGTGGCAGCCAACCCAATCTGAAGCCAAATAAATGACCCCCACCTGAATGAGCCATCTACAGAGAGAAGTAGAGCCAACAGTCCCACCCAAATGAAGTATATACTACCAGGCACCTCCCTGGAGAGAAGGGAGAGCAGAGGAAAAAACCCTTAACAAGGAATGGGAAGGGGGAATAAACTATAAAAGCAAAAGGCCCCACATTGCCTATTGCCTATTGCCTCTTGTTTCTGTTAGCTCTGTCTTTGTGAGAGGGCCCACATATCCTACATGTGAACTCAGTAAATTTTCTACCTGCTTGCTTTAAAGAAAAAAAAAAATCAAATGCCTGAGCAATTAGCTTAGCTTTCCAAATACCAAGCCTATTTTAATTCTAGTAAAAAGAGAATCCTTTTTATTCCATTAGGGATTAGAGAATTTCTTTAATTTCTATAAGAATTCAATTCCCTTAATGTTGATTTGGCTGCCAAAAAATGTCCCCATGCATTGGCTGCTTACTGATGCATTGTCTTTAATCAATGCAGTCTTGATTTTGAATTCCACTAGTATTTACAGTGGAGAAAGAAGCTCTTAAAATTTACATAAGTAACTGATTTGTGAAGCCTGATCATTTATTGGCTTATTCCATTTAACACATTTTGTTGGCTTTTGTAGTATTATTTATAAATAGCTGGAGTGAGGAGATTGTATCTTAACTCTTCAAAAATTCTTTTTAAAAAGTTTTAAATTATGTACATTTTAAAGCATAATAATGAAGCGAACATTTATAAACCTAATTCCTGTTTAAGAATTAGAACTCTAGCCCTATCAGTGAAGTTACCTGTGTGCTTCTTTTTATCCCATCTTCTGTCATTTCAGTTAATTTTGTGTTTATCCTTTCTTTGCATTTCCTTTTTAAATGTAGAAAACAAAAAATCTATTCCTAAACAATATGTCTTGTGTTACTAGTTTTTGAGCATTATTAATAATAGCATCATGCTAAATGTAAACTTTTAAAACTATCTTTCCTACTCAATATTATGTCTCTAAGAATTATTTTGCTGTATATAGCTCTAGCCCATTTATTTTCACTGCTGTGTAATATTCCATTGTGTAAATGTACAACAATGTGTTATACATTCTCCTATCAATAGACCTTTAGGTTGCTGTTTTTAGGTTTTTGCTTTTAAGAACAATGCTGTCATGGAAAATTCTGTACAAAATTTTTGGTGCACTAATTCTTTGCCTTTTGTTAGTCTTGCAAATGTCTTCTCCCATTTGTGGATTATCTTTTCACTTTCTTCAGGGTGTCCTTCAATAAAGAGAATTTCTTAATATTAATTTGGTTAAATTTATCTTTTTAAAAAAATTAGAGTTATTTTGGATGTTGTTTAAGAGATCCTTCCTTATTCTGAGATCATAAAGATATTCTGTATTTATTCTAAAACTGTTAGGGTTTTGCCTTTCACACTCAAGTCTTTAATCCATTTGGAAATGATTTTTTTCTGAGGTGTGATATCTGTGAAATATGGCTCAAATATTTTTTTCCAGTATGAAAATCTATTGTGATCTGCCATGCTGCCTCTGCCATAGTTAAAAAATTCCACATATGTGAAGTCCTCTTTCTGGTCTCTCTATTCTGTTCCATTGGTTAATTTATTTATCCCTGTGCTAGCTAGATATCTAGTAGGTACCCCTACTGTACCTTAAGTGCCAAAATTTTTTTGCATGAATTGTCTTGATGTCTTGTAAGTCAAGTCCACCCAACTTACATTTCTTCAGAAAGGACCTGGCTATCCTCAGGTCTTGGCTTTTTCATGTAAAATTAGAATTATTCAAGTTCCTTGGAATATTCTGTTAGGATTTGATTAGTATTTCATGAATCGATATCATTATGATATGGAGTCTTTCTATCCATCAGTTTTAAAGATCTTTCACTAAAGTGTTAAAATTTATGGTTTTGCTGCTATTGTACAAAAAAGTTTTTTTCTCTGTTGGTGACATATATATAAATATTTAATTAATTTATTTAATATATGTAATTTTTTCTTTTAAATTTCTCATCGTAATTATATGTAATTTAAATATTATATATATGTAACTGACTTTTGTATACTGATCTTATATTTAGACTTCTTGCTAAACTCTATTATTACGTCCATAGATTCTTTTGGGGTTTCTATGTAGAAATTAATACAGCCTGCACATAAGGACAGTTTTGCTTCATTCTCCACAACTTTTAGAACATCTTACGCCTCGACTCGTACTGTGTAGATTGTCTGATATGATGCTAAATAGAAGCACACATAGTTCCTGTTTTTAAAAGAATTTCTTCTAACAGCTTATCATTAATAATGATGTCTTGTTTATCATCAAGTAAATATTAATGCTATAAAATGAGTTTAGGAGCATATCCTCTCCACTAAAGTCAAAGTAATAAATCAAGAGCCTGGCCAGTTGGTTGCTTTCAATCAGCGTTCACAGAAGGCCTACACTGACTTTGGCTGTTAAGTGGTGAAGGTCCCTCAACTCCCCCACATTTTTTCCTACATCACTGATTTGTAGTTGAACAACTGCTGTAGAATGACCCATGTTCAGAATTCATCTGTTTGCTTCCTTATGGTATCATTTAATTTGTTTTTCCATTCCCGTATTTCCTGTAAGCTAGGAAGAGTTTGTTCTAAAGGCTTTCACATCTTCAGGCTCATTTTCTAAAAAGAAGCAAGCATACCTCCTAGGTGGTGCTTTGCACTTCACATCCCATCACATCAGGAGACACATAATCATTGGCCATCCTGTTCTAAGTGATGTTAAGCTTGATCCCTTGATCCCTGGTTTCAAGTGGTGACAATCTGTTCCCTCGTCTTCAAACTTTCACTTGATGCTTTCATCCGTTGGGGATTTTTGCTGGAATCAATTATTTTATTTGAGATTTCAAAAAGGTTATTTTCTAGTTCTATCATTTTTCAACGTTTACTAGCTGGAATCCTGTGGTTCTAAAATGTGTTTTAGGAAGCTTAGGATAAATCTTTTCCTTTGCTACTTTATGAGAATGGATTTGGTACCCCAGGTATTCCTAATGATAACCAATAAGATATTGTTTCTGTTGGCTTTTCAACTCCATTAAAAAGTATAATTATGAACTCATGCATATTTATATACTTGACACCTTTCAATCAGTTACAGCCATTGTTCTTTCTACAGCTCACACTGTCTTGACAGTCTTTAGCCAATGGGAGGCTCTTGGTGTTGAATTCTGCGTCCTTTACATTTGACATCATTAGTCTTGGGTAGCTTGTACATTTCCCACCCTAAATCTGGAATAAGCCATTCCTCCAAGGAGTACTTGTTCCTATTTGTGGGGACGAAGTATGTTGATGATAATCTGCATTTTGGGGAGTTGTCATATTTCTACACTTTTTAGGAGGAACGAGTTATTTAATTTTTAAAAAAAATAGTGAGTTCAGATTGATATTTCCAATTCAAATTTAACCTTATAATTGTTTAACTTTTCACACATTATATCTGTATGTATTTTTCTCATGAACATTTCTTGTTTCACAATATGATTACCAAATTTTATTTATTTTATCCTACAGTATACATAAAACAGTTTCTAAATATTAATGCATATAACTATTAATAAGAAATCTATTAAATAAAGTTAAAAATTTCTTTGCAGCTCTATTTGTCTAGTAGAATATATTCTACTGCAGAGGAACTTTTAAAAATACAATGCATTAAAGTCACTTGAAAGAATCCTGTTCCACGCTTATGCAGTCATCCTGAGATACAGCTAGGTTCATTTTATTTTCCACTGTGTTTTCAATTTTTCGGGAATTTTTGATATTTTGTTACATGTTTATATTATTTACAATTGTTTCAAAGTTGAAAGTATATATCAAAGCATTTAGATCACTGTCCCTTCAGATGTTTTCTCTCTCTCTCTCTATTTTTTTTGCATGGGCAGGCACCGGGAAATGAACCCAGGTCTCTGGCATGGCAGGCAAGAACTTTGCCTACTGAGCCACCATGGCCTGCCCTTCTCTATTTTTGTAAGAATAATTTAGAAAAAAAAATAGCTTTTGGTTTATTCTTTCAATGATTCTTTTAAAAATACAAACAAATATGTGTATAGATTCATATCTCCTTTCTTCATTTTTGCATGAAAATAGCATACCATATATATGAAAAGCAGCATACCCATCAGTGGCTAAATATGCTTTTTAAATTTTAACTTTATATATCAAGGAGGTAACTTCGTATCAGTGCAAAAAGCCCCCACGCTCTGTTTTGGTCACATAATATACTATAGTTTTTCGATCAACCCACTATTAGTGGAAATTTGAGATAGATTTCTAAATGTAGGTAACTGAGGCAAAGGACCAATGCATTTATCTTTTGCTAAATAAAATCTAGTTCTCCTCCATTGGTAATCTATCATTTCTACAAGCAATGTATCTGCCAACAGAGTATGCTAAAGTTTAGAAATTTCTCACCAATCTGGTAATAAAAAATGATATATCAGTAAAGTTTTAATCAAATTTCTCTTAGTTTGAGTGTATCTGTATGTCACATATGTAAGGTAATTTTCACTTCTTTTCTCACTTTAACACAATTTTTGAATTATTTTGTTTAGGTGTGCTCTTGTATATAGCATACAGTTGGATTTTCTATCTTTAGATAATCGGAAAAAAACTAATAGATGAGCTAGGCCCATTTATTATTTACCTATATGACCAGTTTGTTCTGAGTTCTATCATATTGTTGAAATTTTTCACATACACACAAATCTATTGCTATGTGGTCTGTTTTTGTGTCTCTCTCTCTGATTTATTGGGGTATTTGGGAAGATTTGTATTTTGGAACAGTGGTAATTTTTATAAAAATATGCTTATATAATACTCCTCAGTAACATCTTCTTTTATATACCAAACAGTGTTATCCAATACTGAAATTCTCTGCTTACGGCTTCTTCCTCCTCTCTCCTCCACCCTTTACCCATCTTCAGGTTTACTCACTAATGTTGTCTTCATATTAATATTTCTATTCTTAATTTGGCTTAAGCTTTTAACATTTGATTTTCCAGCTTCAATACTTATGGAGCAATCAGTGATCTTATTGTACTTTCCACTTATTATTCTCCCTTTCCTCCTATTTTTGTTAGCAGTATCCTGTTCTCTTTGTCAGAGAATATGACATTTTCATACTATTTTTTTTGCCCTCTCCCTCTTCTTTTAATCTTAGTTCTACAGTTAAATATGTTCAATGCTCAGTACATTCTTTATGCTGAAGCTTTTCCAATAGTTTCTTATGTGTCTGAAGCTCATTTTCTTACAGAAAACTCAGGAAGGGTTGATATAATGGAATTAATATCTCTGAATTCTTGTATACTCACAGCTGTTTGACTAAATTGTTCATCCTGAAAAGACTGTTTTCCTGGATATATTCGGCTTATATTTTCTTTTTCTAGTACCTTTCAGAATGTGTTTTATTGTTTTCTACCATAAAATGTTGTTGCTGAGAAGTCTGGTGTCATTTTGATTTACTACCCCTCAGATGAAACTTGGTTTTTTCTTTGAATGCTCAAATAATCATTCCTTTTCTTTAAAATTCAATGATTTTTCTAGAATATATCTTGGTGTTAATGATTCTGGGTTAATTTTTCTGAGTATATACTGTGCCTTTTTTGTAAGTGATCTAACTCTTCTTTTATTTCAGGCAGATAGATATAGATGTAGATATAGATATAGATATAGGTAGATATATGGATATATATTCTGTTTCATTGCTTTAGGTTTTTTGGGGACTCAAGTAATATACATGCTGGAGTGTTTTTTCTTTTCTTTTTGTCGGATCCTTTTTATTGCTTTCTCTATTTCTGTTTGATTTTCCTTTTTATTGTTTTTTTTTTTTTTTTGCTTACTGAGTTTCCATGGAGTCTATTCCCTCTTGTATTCCTTTTAATTTTTTTTCTGATTCTTTCGGATTTCTGACAACTTTCACATTTTATTCAACTATTGTCTTGCCATTTTATATATGAACTCATTCAATTCCGTTTTGTGCTATTTTTTCAAAACTATGTTTTCCTGATTTCTTTTTGCTCTCTTTGAAATACTAGATTGTAGTTTTCATCTTCTTTTTGTCTACATTTTTCTGGTTTATTCTCATATTTGTTATATTTTGTAGTTCATTTTGTTTACCTTGCAATTATTTTGCATGGAATGACAGAGTATATTCCTGTTTTTCTCTTTCTAACATTTAAGTGAGTTTTTTTTTTTTTCTGGGCTATCAGGAGGGGGTAGGGATTGCCCAAAGTAGCTTTTATAGCTTCACAGCTTAAAAAAATCCCTCTTCTTTTTGTCACCATGAGATACCTGCATAGAGCTTTCCTATTTAGCTATGTCTCTGTCTTCCAGAGCAAAACCTGGTTCAGGAAGATTTTTTGCTGTTTCTTTACTTCCTGGCATCTGCTTCCCCTGGACTCTTCCTTACTATGCTTTTTTTTTTTTAATCGAACCTGGGTCTCCTGCATGGCAGGCGAGAACTCTGCCACTGAGCCACCATGGCCCGCCCCCCCTACTATACTATTTGAAATGTTTCTCTCCATTATTCCCAGAGGTCCTACCTTGCTCAGTCCCCCGCCCCGCAGCACTTTTCCCTTGGCTGGGGCTCTGTATTTTTGGAAGGGAATTGCTGTATGTTTGGTATAATACTTTTTGTCTTAATCTCTCTCTCACTGATATTGATATAACTACCCCAGCTTTCTTTTGATTAGTACCTGTATGATATATCTCATTTCATACTTTTATTTCAACCTTCCTATAGCCTTCTCTTTTAGGTATGTATCTTGTAAACAGATGTAATTTAAATTTTCTTTTGCAATCATACTATTTCCATTTTGTAATTAGCAAATTCTATCTCATTTCAAAACATTTTCATCACCCCCAAAGGAACAGCCTGCACACATTAAGCAGTCACTCCCCACTCCTTCTCCACATGCTCTTCTTCCCGCCCCCTTTCCCGCCTTCCTCAGCAACCACTAATCTGCCTTCTGTCTCTTCTGGATGTTTCATATGAATGGAATCAGTTGTGTCTGGTTCTTTTACTTAGCATGGTGTTTTCAAGGTTCATCCATGTTGTAGCATACATTAGTACATCCTTTTCATGGCTGAATAATATTCTGTTATATGTATATACCACACCTTCGTATGTTTTTGTTACTACCATAAATGTTTGTATATACAGTTATGTTTCCACTTTCCTTGCTCACCTTTCCTTCTTGCATCTTAGGCTTTCTTCTCAGGTCATTTTTGCTATGTACCAGTTGATAACTCACACAATGTCTTTCATCAGTTACTGAAAATTATCAACCATTACTGTCTTAAATCTTCCTTCTGCATTCTCTCTATTCTATTTCTTTGGGACACCAATGAAATCTATCTATATAACCTCTTTGTATCTTCAGACTGTGTTCTGTAACTATACCTACCAACCATAAATCTCCCTCATCAGTGGTATGTAATCTGCTACATAGCCCATGCATTGAATTTTTAATTTCAAAAGTGTATTTGCTATTACTCGAAGTTCTATCTGCTTGCTTGATTCACATTTCCTTGGTCATTTTTGGTAGTCTCTGGCTCTTGTTCATTTAGAGGGGAAGGGAATTCTAATTTTTAAGGCATTTTGTACTTAGGTATTATACATTTGGTCCATGATAATTCCAATTTCTCCAGTTCTTGAAAATCTATTTTTTTTTTTTTTGCTTTTAGATCTGAGCATGGTTCTAGTAAAGCATCTGTTTTATAAATTCTTTTTGAAAACATATTTTAAAATTCATTGGAGTAATAAACCACGACAGAAAATTTGGAAAAGACTGCTCATAATTCTTCCTCCTATGAATGTCTCAGTAGCTGAGACACAGAGATGAGGCACAGAGGCTGATGCAATGGTTCTCCCAACCACAGCTCAGTTTGCTGGAGAAAGAGCATGACAGAATCCATGAAGCCTGGCAGAAGAAAAATCCAGAAGGAGGCAGAGAGAAATCTTCTTCTAGATCTTAAGGACCAAGGATGTCTGCTTGAAAATGTCTAGTTACTGAACCCTGTCCTAGGGCCACCAATCCAGGATCTGAATTTTTACCAAACTCTCTGAGTGACTAACTGCTCACAATGAAGTTTTAGAACGATTGGTCTAAACTACATTCTAGGAGGAGAAACTGGTCATTGGCATTGGATGTGCTCTTGGGTATTTTAAGATTTATGCACAAGTTAATATGAGATGTTATGCAGTTCTCGCTTCAGATTGTGGGTTTGGTCATTCTTAAAAACACTGTTTCATACATTATTAAGTTTTATAAGTTCCATAGAATCTTCATACAACTGTCATTTTCAATTTTGTATTTAACATGATGCTCTAATGAGGGGACTAAATGATAGTTTACTTAGTCATTCCTTCTTTATTATACATTTAAACCATTCTCAACTTTCAGCGATAATATATAATACTATAATAATATAAATAATATTATTTATGTAATAAAGCTCAGTGTGCATAAACACTTATTTTTCAGCTTTAGTATTATTTCTTTGCACTTAGATACTTAGATGTGGAATTACATGAAGGAATGGCCTAAATACCCTGAAGACTCTTGAGCTGCAGATTGCCAAATTGCTTTCCAAAAGGTGTACCAGTTCAAACTGCTGCCAGCGATGTAAGAATGTATTTCAGGGCATACCAGCCAGTGTTAGGCATTATTATTTATCTATAAGGCAATTAGTGTTCTTATTGATTTCTCATTTTCAGCTGTTAGATTCCAACGGTCTACCTAACAGTCATTCGAAAAAGTGGTGCTGAGGGAAGAATGAAGAGATGCAGGGCAGGAAGCGTCCCAATTGTTTGGGCATCTATCATAGCATGTAATTAGCCTCTGTCTCCTCTTGGTCTACCAAAGTCCAGTTTACTTAGCTTCTTTCAACCTCCATTTCTTCATTCA
This sequence comes from Myrmecophaga tridactyla, assembly GCA_004026745.1. Lineage (NCBI taxonomy): Eukaryota > Metazoa > Chordata > Mammalia > Pilosa > Myrmecophagidae > Myrmecophaga > Myrmecophaga tridactyla. Next base: position 5,298 of record PVIY010003287.1, on the reverse strand, counting down.
TGAAATGAAGGGGCGGGGCAGCTTTCTCCCAAGGCCCCATTTGGCTCTAAAGTTCTGACCCATTCTTTGTTGTAAATCTCGCATTTCAAATCTGGGCTGATTTCTCTGGTTGTCTTGCCAGTAGCTGCAGGGATTTATCTATCTACTATGCATATTTTTTCCTTTTCTTTGGTGTCCTCAGTAGAATGTATTTTAGATTTTGTTTTTTCTCTGCTCTCCCTCCCCCTTTTTGAAAGTCTGATTAAAAAAATAGAATGCAAATATGATGTATGAATATTTAAAATGTGATTTGCATTTAACAAATTACACATGATCACATATTTCCCAATGCGACTTTGCATCAGGGATGGAGTGAGAATATGTATTTTATATTAAATGCATAACATTTAAATACTTTAATACAAACTGCATTTGAATAATATTAATCTCTCCCAAAAAAGACCTTGCCAGGCATATTAAATATTTAAAACTTTTCCTCACTACAAAGTTCTTGAACCACTTAAACAGTTCCACTTTCTTCTGTCATTTGCAAATTCAGAGAATCTTGGTGTTTTCCTATGCGTTTAGGGTGAATTTTAAATGTCTACTTGTAGGGAAGATTTTCCCCCACAACGGTGAATGAACAGGCCAAAAATTTCTGGGGGTAGGGTGTGATAAACCTCTAATGTTAAATGCAACAGTAGGGGGAGCTGAGTATGTGGGAAGCGGAAGGAAATTGTCCAGGTATGGTGTCCTGGCTAAGTGCAATAGAAACACTTCTGAGTGTTAGATGGGACCTTGGGAGTCATCAAGTTGAATCACCTAAGTATTGCAAAATCAAGGAGCCCCATTTCTGGGTGATGAGTCAGCTAGTCTTTCGGTGTCTGGAAGCTCACTACTTCCTCAGCCAGCGCTGCCTGTAGTTACACAGCATTCATTGTATGGAGGTTATTTCTTAAATTGAGTTCAATGCTATAACTCTGTGAGCCCCCAATCTAAATTCTCTGAGAGCAATTACATGGGACTAGGTAACGCCCAAGGTCATTTTTATATAAAATATTCTTCAACAGGCATGTTTCCTATTTTCAAGAATGATTAAAAATGAGTTCTTCCATTAAAACGAGTGACTTTCCTAGCCTGTACAGAGGAAAGTGACCTCATGAACAAGTGAGGAGTTATTGATGATAATAATGATGGTGGTAACAACCATAATAACAAGAAAAAAACACCTAACAGTGTGCCAGACCCTGCCCTTATACAGATATAAGCTCATTTAGTTCTCACAACCACCCATGAGTATATACTATTATCCCCTTTTCTCATATGAGGAAACTGAGTCACAGAGAAGTTAAATAATTTTTCCAAGGCCACATAGGTGGTAAATGACAGTGTTTGACTCTTTGATCCAGAATCTGTGCTCTTATCTATTATTCTGTACATAAGGTAATCATATAACTTATCTATAGTATCTACTACAGCTAAAGTGCTTCTGATAAGAATGCATTGAAAGGTGTCTATATCATGATGAGGGGCAGATCCAAGTTTTCTGGGGCTAAAATCTTATGCAATTTGGGGGGCCCTCTTCAAGAAAAAGAATACAAAGTTATAAATACATTAGATATCAAAGTGTTTTCTTTGTTTGTTTGTTTGTTTTAGGAAGAGAAAACAATCACAACAAATGAGCAGAAGTTTGGAGAATCAAGTCCCTTTCTTCTGAGATCATTCGGGGAGATTTACCAGAACCTCTTCAATGCAACTTGACTTCCCTCCCCACCCGGAACATTCTAGAACATTCAGCTTTCACAAAGATCATGCAAATGAGGGGCCTTGAAGCTTAACCATCCTTAGCTTCATGGTAAAACTACCTCTGCTCACCAGTTTGGGTCACTTAGAAATAAGTCAGCATCTAGAGTGTTTGTGGTGCTCATTATTTAGTAAGATAACGCAACATTTAAGAATATATGTCAAAGGGTCCCACAGATAGGTTAACATGGCCCCTTTACAGTTCCCTGCTTCTAGTAAAGCACCATTTAGATCCTCTAGAACCTAGAAGAACAGTTTCTGTCCAGGCATGTGGTCCCATGACTGGCTGTGAGTAGGCGGGCTACAGCTTCAAAGTTCCTCATAAAGGCTCAGCACTAACAGGAGTGTTATTTTGACATTGCCCTTCCTCTCCGCCCTATTGATCTTTGACTGTTCCTCCTAATTCAAAGATGATTTCCTGTTCTTTGATTTCCAGCCTTAGAACACCTATTTCTACAAAGAAATCACTTGAGTTTATTTTGCTAAGTCTAATGCCCCTAAAACTTAGGAATCACGTGGTGCCATATGCATTATCAACGTTAGATTATCCCTAATAAACGATAAGAAAGGTAAGTGCTTGCTGCAAAATGGTAATTTATTTGTGGTTGATTATGTATAAACGTGAGTGCTCTCGGGGATACAAAACAGCATTCTTGCTAATATTCTCCTACTGTGCAATGCTAGCTCTGTTCTCTTTCCTTCTTCTCCTCTGCTCTGATTCTCCCACACCTGCCCTCTCCTCCCTGTCTCTCTCCTGTCTCCCTCCTTTTTCCTCAATCTTCTAGGAACCCTCAATACCGGAGTTTGGGTTGGGAGGGTGTTAAAACCCATTAACCTATTGCAGTTTTGTTTCCCCCTTTGGGGTGGGAGTGGGGGGGAGGGGTGGATAGGGGAGGCATGAACTTTGGGGCAGGGAGGTAAGGGATAGCCTGTTTTGCATGAATTCTTTCTATGATCACCTCCACCGGCTTCTCTGCAAAAATCATTGTTAGATATAGGAATCAAAGAAGTACCTACTTACTGTCCAGATAAAAATTTCCCCGAAATCTGCAGCCAGTGCTGCCTGTCAGCTCAAGTTGTTCATTATATTCTTGTTTGTCTTGTTTAGATTATACATCCCCTGGGAAAGAGGCCTGGTGGTTTTAATACAGTACCCATCGCTCTGTCAACACCATCTAAATTAAAGCAAACACTCTTCTCGAATGCCACCTTTTCATCATGTCTCCCTGTGCCCACACTGCTTAGGGCTGAGAGGTTTGAGTTAGCTATGACACCATTAAAATGGACTGAACCCAAAATGACTGGAATGTTCTTGAGAAAATTCATTTTCTCATCCTGACATGGACTGCAGAAGACACACTGAAGCTGTAAAACACAGCTTGGAAATGACTAGACTAATTTTAGAACCCGTTTACACAGCTGCTCCACTGAAAAGCTGACTTTCATTGTAATTCTTGCTCTGAGAGGGCTTGCCTTTTATTTAATTAAAAATGATCGACAAGGTCCAGGGTAAAACTGCAAGGGGAGTGTGTTGCAGCAGCTCTGACGTTCTGCTTTATTAGATGTCAGTTTATAATTAAAAGTTTGAGTGGCAGAACTCCGAGTACCCACTAAAAGGATTTTGAGACTCTTATTTCCAGCCATCTTCCTAACAAATATATGAGACTGTAAGATTTGATGTGGAGGGAGACATTTGGAATTGCCCAAGCATTCTCTTTAAAAAATGCAGAAATAGGAAACGCTCTAGGGCTTGGAACCTGTGAGAGAGAAATTCATATTTTGAAATGCAACCGAAATCATCTTCTGCTAGGTGAAGGAGGTGCGTGTTTGAGGCAGCTTATTAGAAGCAAGACAAAAGGAGTCAAATGTCCTACAGAAAGACATCAATCTTGCTTACGAAGTTAATTAGAAAGATCAAAGTACTTTTCCCTCTCAGATATGCCTGATATTACTTATGCCATCATATTCATTTTATGGGAATACTTTTTTTTAGAAATACCGAGATGTTGTTGGATAATGTTTTGAGAAATTTTGCCATATTGTGCAAACAGCTACAGCAATTCACTGGACTATGAGCATCACCAAGTGCTCTTTTATTTTTGACACCAGGTGCCCAGAACTGAATTAATCACAATCATCAAATGTTCTCAAAAGGGCTATTTACCTGTCTGAAATGTCACACTTTAAAAGTGAGACAGGAATTTCTGAGGAACCAACTGAATTGTTAATCTCATTAGCAAAATACATAATAGCCAGGCGGATTTTATATTATAGACTAGAGGCTATTTGCAATTTACTTTTAAGATTGGCTACCTTCAGTATTAACCGATATCTTAAAAGATGAAGTCATATTTAATAATATCAACAAAATATGGCTGAATCTGTCAAGACAATTTTAATGGGTCAGATTTGAAGTTCATTGACTTTGTTACTCGCTTGTTACCCGATACTGTTTAATATAGAGATGGATTAATTCGTAAAGTAGAAATGATGTAAAAAGAGATTACAAGTTCCAAATGACAGTAGACCTTTCTGATGCTTTGGAATCTTTCCATCCTTGTTTTCTAGAAGGAAATGGTAGCAAGCAAAGAGAAAAAAGCCATTTTCTATTGCCATCACACTAAGTGTCTGAAATGTGTGCAAACTTGAATTTGAAAGCCAAACTCAGAAAGTATTAAACAATACTAATTTTCCAACAACCACAAATTGGCACACTTCTAGAACTGTCTGGTAAATTCAAACGTGAAAGTTAATTAAGGTTTTAAATGTAGTGCCTGTGGCACTTGGAGATGACTTTTTCGCATGCAAGTTCCCCGCTCATTAGCAACCAGGATGTGAATGGAAACTTTTGTTCGTCCTCTAGGTTCTGCTTTAAACACAGTAAACCAGCAGGATTAACCACCTATTGGTATTCAAACAAAGTGTTGTTTAAAATACATCTCTACCTCTACCCCCAATAAAAGAGAATATAATATATAGGCCACTAAAATAGCTTTGGTTTACAAAACATACTTGAAAAACAACAGTGGCTGTGTTTATTACATCATCTCCTCCTTAAGGACATTTTAGAATCATGAAATTAAATAATATATTTTCTTTAAAAAAAAATACCTAGCACAGCCTCTTAAAATACTTTAAATTGAGAAGAAGTCCAAGTGACAACATGATTTGGAAAACAAGCTCTGAAAGTCAGAGAAGGTGGCTTTATGAAGGCTGGAGACTGAAGTACACGGAGAGCCTTCCTACATGCTGTTCCTGAACATTGTCACTCGGCAAATCCCTATCTAAATTCTCACTGTACTCGCCAGCTTGGCTAAGTCCCTCTCATCAGGATAATGGGTAGTGTGGAGAAAAATAAAGAGCTACTGAAGAAATTGTTTCTCTTCTGTAGAGAGTGTATGGAAAAGACCACATCTGGCTTTACAGTTCTTGGCACAAAGCAATAATGTTCTGTGCAGCCCCCTACTCTTTCTTCTTTATAATTTTTTTCTTGATTCACAGTATGTGTTTTTAATT